>ML281969.1:0-197445 GCA_005239495.1 Nicotiana undulata | reverse complement strand
TACTTTCAATCACGACTAAATTACCAGGTAAAGACAATCTCATAATATGCTAAACATGGAAGAAATACTGCAATTTCTATCAAAATAGACTCACGGGCATGCTTGACACACATTGCATAGGTACTCGTCACCTCACCTATGCAATGAACATGATAATCACTTAGCACATAGCAAATAATACCTATTCCCTCACCAAAGTTAGGCAAGACACTTACCTCGGTCCAAAGTATGGCAATCAACCCTCTAAGACCGCCTTTCCTTTATAATCCGACTCCGAAACAACGTTATCTATGCATAATTAATTCAATAATATCAATAAAGACTCAATAATATAATCCCCTAGCCTAGGTGTTCATTTTCTAGCATTCTTCCAAAAATATCAAAATTTGACCCCGGGCCCACGTGGTCTAAACTCGAGGTTCGGACCAAAACCCGATCACCCATAACCCCCCGAGTTCAAATATGTAATTAGTTTTAGGATCCGACCCCAAGTTGAGGTTGAATCATCCAATTTTTCCCAAAAACCTAACACTACCCAAAAACCCAATTTCTACCTTAATTTCCATGTTTTAGGCCTAGAATCTAGTGATTAGTTGAAGAAATTAAGAGAAAACGAGGTTAAGAGCACCTACCTATGGAGTTATGGAGGTTGGGGAGCTTGATTCTCGGTTATGGAGGTTTGGGGAAGAAGAAAAGGGTGAAGAATGGCAAAAATCCCGTAATGGGTCTGTTTTAGACTTAATAAAATAACTGGGCAAAAATTAGTCTATGCGATCGCGGAGATAGGCATGCGATTGCATAGAGGAGGGACTGACAAGCTCTGCGATCACGGGCATGATAGTGCGATCGCACAGCATATTGGACCAGCCCCCACCCGGACACCTATATCCCTATGTGATCGCGCCCCTTACTATGCGATCGCATAGAAGAACTGACTCTCCCCCCAACACAAAGCTGTGCGATCGCGGGTCTATGTATGCGATCGCACTGAGTAGACACCAGATATCAGAAAATCACTCAAAACACCAGATTTTTCAACCCTTTTTGCACTCCGACACCTACTCGAAACTCACCCGAGCCCTCGGGGCTCAAAACCAAAAACACACATGACTCCCAAAATATCATACGAACTTGTTCAAGCTTTTAACCCATCAAAATATCATCAAAACAATGAATTAAACTCCGAAATCTATAGAATTTTCTCACACTTCATAAACTTCTAAATTTCATTTTTAATCCGAATCACGTCATTTCAAGTCCGTTTTACACCAAATTTCACAGATAAGTCACATAACACATAATAAACATGTTTTGGGCCCCGGAACCATAATACGGGCCCAGTAACACAGTTTTCACATAATTATTCACTTTCAAAATCCTTTATTATTTTCAGAAAACAATTTTCTTTATAAATTCATTTCTCAGGATTGGGACCTCGGAATTCGCTTTCGGGCATATGCCCAAGTCCCATATTTTCCTATGGACCCTCCGGGGCCGTCACATCACGGGTCCGGGTCCGTTTACCAAAATGTTGACCAAAGTCAACTTTATTCAATTATTCAATTCAAAGTTCTATTTTTATCAAATTTTCACATAAAAGCTTCCCGGCTACATGCCCGGGCTGCGCACGCATATCGAGGTGAGATTAACGAAAGCTTTCGGGGCCTCAGAACATAGATTTAGCTTGAATTACTTAGGATGACCTTTTGGGTCATCACAGTGTGTGATTGTGTGCTAGTTAACCACGATCTTCCGCAATAATTGGTTTCAGAGCCAGGTTCGGGTTTCTACGTACAATCTAGGGTTAAGATGTCTTCATCATTTTCAACAAAGTACGAAGTAGAGAAATTTGACGGGGGTTCTAGTTTCAGTCTATGGAAGATTAGGATGAAATCGTCCCTGGTGTTACAAGGGTTATGGAAGGAAATTGATGAGAATTTTCCTGAAGAGATGACAGAGACAAAGAAGGCATACTTGAAAGAAAAGTCTTTGTGTGCGATTTTCATGAGCGTTACAGATTGTGTTCTTCGAAAAATTTATGAAGAAACTTGTGCAGCAACAACACGGAAGAAGCCGGAAGATATGTATTCTAAGAAATCGCTAACAAACCCCCTCTCTTGAAAAAGAGGATATACAATATCTGTATGAGTGAAGGTAAACATGTTAAAACTCACCTTTAATGAGTTTAATTCATTTATAATGGACCTGAAGAACGCGGATATCAAAATTGAGAGTGAAGATCAGGCTTTGATTGTGTTATGTTCTTTACCACTGTCTTTTGATACTTTTGCGATACGCTGCTATATTGGAAAGACAATATTTCATTGGAAAATGTTAGTAAAGCACTAAAGAGTTGAAAAAGAGCTTTGCAGAAAACAGAATTGAGGGCGAGGTTCTCGTGATTAGAGGAAGAACACAACAAAAGGACTTTAACAGAAAAGAGTCAACCGCCTGATCAAAGTCGACATAAAGGAAGAAAAACTGTGATGAGTGGGGGGAGCAAGGTCACTATAAGAGAGTAATCTAAGCTGAAGGAGAAAGAGGGAAGCAGAAAATAAATAATTTGGCAAATATTGTTTACACCGGAAATAATTTTGATGATAGTAACTATCTAAGGGAAGTTTGTGTTGTGAGTTCTACTCATGGGAAAAATTCTTGGGTTCTTAATTCTGGTGCTACTTTTCACACGTGTCCACATCAGAATTGGTTTGCAACTTGCAAGAAAATGAGTGGGACTTTCTACATGGGAGATGATAATCCATTACCAGCAGAGGGGATTGGTAACATCGAATTGAGAATGTTCGATAGAATTATTAGAAATATTGAGTGTTGGCAGGTTCCTCGGATAAAGAGAAATTTGATTTCTCTTTCGACTTTGGATGATCAAGGGTATAAATTTCACTTTGAGAATGGAATACTTAAAGTATGTAAAGGCTCCATGGTACTCATTAAGGGTAAACTGCATTCTAAATTGTATCACTTCAGGCCAATGTAGTTGAAAAGGAAGCTGCTGTAACTTCTGGGAACAGTGATCTCAATCAGTTTCAGTTATGGCACTTGCGACTTGGTCATATGCGTGATAATGAATTGTCTTTGTTGAGTAAGAAGAATTTGCATAATGGGTACAAAATCAAGTTTTAAATTTTTGTGGGCATTGTGTGTGTGGTAAACGAACAAGTATAAAGTTCTGCAAGAAGGCCGAGCACAAGACCGGAGACAAGTTAGATTATATATATTCAGACGTGTGGGGTCCAAACAGGGTTCCCTCCTAAAGTGGTGCCAGGTATTTTATGACTTTGATTGATGATTAATAAAGGATGATATGTGTGTATTTTCTGAAAACAAAAGATGAGGTATTTCCGACGTTTGTTAAATGGAAGACGATGGTTGAGAGGCAGACGAAAAGAAAAGTTAAGTGTCTTCCAACTGACAATGGGTTGGAATTTTGTAATTCTGAGTTCGATAATTTCTACAGCAGAGAGGGCATAGTGAGACACTGTACTTGTGTCAGAACACCACAAAAAAATAGTATTGCAGAACGTATATACAGAATGCTTTGTGATAGGGCACAAAACATACTTTCACACTCATGTGTTAGCAAGGATTTTTGGGCTAAAACAATCAATACAACTTGTTATTTGGTCAACAGATCTCCATCAACAGCTATTGAGTTCAAAACTCCTTTGAGGTATGGTCCGGTTTGCTTACTGATTATTCAAATTTTAGGATATCTAGTTGTCCTACTTATGCTCATATGAGGGATGATTATCAGTAGGGATGTAACATTTAATGAATCTGCCTCACTGGACAGTCGAGGGAGAAGGCAACAATAGAACCAGATCATGGTGTCAATGACCACATATAGCTAGAAATTGAATCCCCACTAGCTTAGCCAATAGTTCTAAGGTAGAGGAAGTGGAGGAGGTGCAAAATATTGATCATGATGATAGTGTTGATGCACCTTTGCAACAACAACCATACATCATTGCAACATGCGGAGAGATGAGAGTGATAAATCCACCACAACGGTATGCAAACGTAGATGATGGTAATTTTACTAGATATGCAAATTTGTGGAGTTTGATTTGTCAGTTGCAGAGACCATTGATGCGCTTGAGCCTAATAGCTATAAAGATGCTATTTCTAGTCCAGAAGCAGATCAGTGGGTTGGTGCTATGAGTGAAGAGATTGAGTCTCTTCATAAGAATCGCACATGGAAACTTCTTCCATTGCCAAAGGGACATAAGGTGCTAGGATGCAAATGGATATTCAAAAGAAAAGAGGGCAATCTAGGGGTTGAAGCATCAAGGTACTGTTGATATC
This sequence comes from Nicotiana undulata, assembly GCA_005239495.1. Taxonomy (NCBI): domain Eukaryota; kingdom Viridiplantae; phylum Streptophyta; class Magnoliopsida; order Solanales; family Solanaceae; genus Nicotiana; species Nicotiana undulata. The sequence goes on along the minus strand of ML281969.1, from coordinate 193,122 downwards.
CATTATATATATATATATTCAAAATAGTGCATACGCATCATCATTTGATTTATAAACACACACAGGTATTTTTCATAATTTCCCATAATTTCTAAAGGCTTTAAACTATTTTATTTCTGCATTTTATTATATAAATATCCAATAATTATCCTCCAAATTATTTTTATGATGACTTAATCATATAAAATTATTACTTATACCAATATGAGGTTTTAAATATTTTTAGTGCATTTTATATAATTACATTTGCATTTTAAGGCTAATTATATATTTTGCAATAATAGCCCATATGCATGTATAATTACATTATTTATGCAGAAAATAACTTTTTATATTTTTATAGTGTTAAGTAATTTTTTCCAATCATTTTTAGTGAAAAAATAATATTTTTTATTTATTAATTACTTTTATAAATTATTTATTTATTAAATATTGGATATTTAAAAACTAGCCTAAAACCCATTGATTTTCGGACCTAAACTACCCATCCCTTAGACCAATAAATCTCGAGCCCGAAATCAAATAACCCCAGCCCAATCAATTAAATCATCCGACCCAAGACCCCAGCTAATCGTGGCCGTTGATCTCTGAGATCAACAACCCACGTTGTTCCCTCCCTTTTAATTACCCTAACACCCCCTAACCCTAAATCATTTTCGCTACCCACCGCCTTTCAGCTCTCTCAACCCCCCTTCTTTCTGTCAAACCCTAACCGTTTCCCCCCCAAATCCCTCTCCTCATCCCACCTGACATGGGATTCCACGGTCATTTCTTGCCATATATGACCCTTCCCTTGTACTGGGTCCTTCTCTATACCGCTTGCTTAGAAACATGGCAAGCGGATCTCACAAGAATCGAACCAAAGTCGGTTCAAATTCTTGACCTTTATGCTATTCCGTCTATATTCACTCTTGTTCTATTATGGGTACGAATCTCTATATATCTTTGTTGATTCTTACTTACCCTAAAATTAGGGTTTCAGATCTCTTTAGATCGAACCAAAAACGGGTTCGATTCTTTAATTTTAAGTGATATTTTATCTATATTTGTCTTATTCTGTGTAACATTTGATTTTGATTTTTTAGATTCTGCCGATTTTTTTACTTTCCCTAAAATTAGGAGTTGAAATCTCTCTCTTTTCCTTACTGATTTCGATTGCATGTGATGTTCTTTCCTTTCTAGTGTTTGGTTGATGATTTCCCTTGTTTGGGTATTCAATTGCTACTACTATATAAACCCTTCTCCATTCCCCTTTGAGAAAGACTTGAATCGTTAGGAAATTTACTAAAATTTGAAGTTACATGCTATTTGTTCTCTAATACTCTTACTCTATATTCTAGTTCCTAGCCGGCTAAAAGCCAAGGCCAGAAATTCTTGGTTCTTACTCTTCATCGATATTCAGAATACTGTGCACTTCCGTTCTCTTTTGTTTTTTGCTTAACGGGTGAGTTACTGAACTTTTGTCGCTTCATTCCTATTTACCTGTCATTTTCATATGTTTTCACTTCTGAAGATTGTAGTTTAATGTGTTTTCTGGGTTGTTCTCGTATGCAATCCTGATTTGTACTCAACTTGATCATGTTTGTGTCCTTCGCTGCTGTCCCTCAACTTTAGTTTATTCTCTTACTACATGGGCTCTTTGAGTTCTCATACTTAGCCGGGTGAAAACCAAGGCTATTTAGGTTCTATCATTTGACCTCCCTAGTGTGAGCACTGCTCGGGGTCCAATTGAGACCCTTGTGAACTTTGACACACTAGGACTTGGTCCCTAGTCATTCTTTGAATCTATCCTATCAACCTCCCTAGTATGAGCATTGCCCTGGGTTCTTGAAGCACTTTGGAACTCTGACACACTAGGGTCATTGTTCTAATTGCTCAATTCTGTTTTTACTTACTGGATGAATTAAATTGTTTCTGGCCGCCTTATGTAAATAAAGATGTGATTTTTGGGTTGTTGTGAATTATGTGGACTTGAGAATGAAGGCCTGGCCTGGCTGGGTATATCTTTGGGCATGCTGTAGGCTCCCTATATCTATTTTTCTTTTGTAAATTATGCTATTCAATGATCCTGTAATCATGTTGTAATAACAATTGGGGTATTAGTAAAATTGGGAAAGGGGATTTATCTTAATACTTGTATTGAAATGGGTATAAATCCTTCCTATAGGTGTTTTACTTTGCTCAAATACATTCTGCTACTGTGTGTTAGAAATCCTGCCTATAGGTGTTCTACTTTGCTCAAATACATTCTGCTGTTGTGTGTTAGAAATCCTGCCTATAAGTATTTTATTTTGCTCAAATACATTCTGCTTCTACATGTTAGATACCATGCCTATAGGAGATTAAACGACCAATATCTCAATGTGCATATGCATTAGGCTTTATAGGATTATGTTGATTTACATGCTACCTAATCTGCAATTTAGATACCATGCCTATAGGATCTAAAATCAGTCTTAATTGTGACCATAGAAATCATCCCTATAGGATTTAAAATCAGTCTTAATCATTGATTATCCTGTTCACCTCCTTTAAGTGCTAATGTTGAACTTTCAGCACTATGTCATTAACATTATTAGAAAGCATGCCTATAGGACCCAACTAAGCAATTCTGTATATTCTCATGTGGTTACCATCGTCAATTACTGCATAAATCACCTAGACATCATGCCTATAGGTTTAACCTCTTACACCTATAATCAGTAGGCAATTGCGCAGTCTTTTAGAAATCTTATTAAGGAAAGTGGCTTTTGCATACGAAACTGTCTGCCCATTAAAGTCCAGAATCACCAACTTGTTTTGTATGTCACCTAGTTTTCTCATTTTTGAGCAACCTAAGTTAAGTCTAGAACCACCTAAGATAGAGGTCCAAACGCCTCCTTGACCATAGGTATGGGACGAGTAGTGCACGCATAAGGTATGATCTAAAATCAACTAGTGCACTTTAGGTAAAAAAAATTAAAGATAGTAATCGGGTAGCAGGAGATGATAGTCTGTTCCCACTGAATAATACGAGTAACCCCCACCTCGAGGGAGTTATGAAGTATTATTTTATGTTACACGGGTGATCCTTTAGGCTAAAAAACTTAGGACCCCCCACCTTTGCTTTTAAAATCAATTATTTTGTTTATCTGCCCAATTTTGTCTTTTCTTTTTATTTAGACTAATTCATATAATTCGAGTTCGGCCGGGACCAATAGTTGTGGACCTCGAGGAGTTCCTAACACCTTCTCCTCGAGGTAATTTGAGCCCTTACACGATCTTTGGTGACGCAAACTGGTTCAAACTGAGTTACTTGCAAATAGGTGCCCCAATGAACCTCAAACCCGTTAGGTGGCGACTCTCTCTTTTAACACCCTTCCTTAAAAGAGTTGTCACGTGTCGAAACCCGATTTCGCGAGAAAAAGGGGCGCAACAGCATGACGACTATGCTGGGAAATTTTTTAGGCTCTTACTATAATGAACTTGGTCTATATGAATTAGTCTTCTCTGATTATTTTGCTGTCACATGAATATCCCGCTCCCATTTCCCCTTTTATTGTTACATGCACACCCTCTTCCCTATTTTCCCTTTATGTGAATTCGTGTTAAAATGCAAACCTTTGCCTAGTTTGCTTACAATATGTGTTTTCCCTTTATTTTCTAGTCGTGTTCACTTGCCCCAAATCATTTTTTAAAAACGTTTGCTATATCATGTCTCTCCCTATTCCTACCCCCCTTTACTTGCTTTATTACAACTCTTTTCCATTGCGCGAACTAACTTCTTCCTTATTTTCCTTTCTTTTTATGTCTTTACGTTTCATTTAATGCTACATTTACTGCCTTCATCATGCAAAATACTTGAAAACGTGTTGTTTTATCTTTACATGAAGCATGCTCCACATCATATTCCACTCGTGCGTAATTAATACCATAGCGGCACTTAATGAGTGTCCGCGCTCTTCCTAAATCACCCTTTAAATTTGGAAACGCTTATTTGCGGTAAAACTAGTCGATCAACGGTGCAATCGACGGTTCTGTGCCTTTCCCTCTCAAGTTGTCCACTTGAGGGTACCGGTCTAGACTCTTCTAGAAACCCCCACTCTAATAATAACTGTGCATGCATCATGTTTAAACCTAGTATTGGTTAGAACGTTGTCCGCATAATAACTCTCTAAGGCAAGCCTTGTCCAAAGCCGACCGGGATTTCCATAATCCCAATGGGTACAATCATGATATGTGCATTATTTGGAGAAAACGTGTCGATATTCTAATCATTAATGTGTAAATAGTCGAATCCGGAGGGGGAAAGAGCTAACTTTATTTGTTTTACAAAAATGAGGCACGAAGTCCCCAGGTTCGGCATGGTTCGAAATATCCCACCTTTGCTAGATTGGTGGGAAAATATCTCACCAAGCGACAAAAACCATGTGAAAAGAGTTCTCGGGAATCTTCCTTCCTTGTTAGATGTTCAGCCAAATAATGTACTGATTGAGGCCGCTACTGACACCTCTTCTTGAGGAAATATGAGGCTTTGCTGGGCTTCCATGGTATAGCCCTGGTTTGTTGGTACCAGAAAATCGTACTTCTCGAGGCTTTCTAAAGATGATGGGTTTCAGAAGGAACGATGAATTAGTCTGTCTGAAGAAATCTTACATATCATTCGATTTCCTTTACGTGGGTTATGGGAACATCAAGTCCTACCGCCTTTATCATCATGAGTTTGCCATCACTTCTCAGGGTTGGACTCACCGTCGGGTTTTTGTATTCATTGTCTGTTTTCTAGGGATGCTGGTATTCCCAATACAAGGAGAAAGGATCCACACTCGCCTAACTATAGTGACTAAGACCTTAATGGAAGGAATTGGGGGGCAGACTTACACTATTGTCCCGATGATCATGGTTGAGATGTACCGAACTTTAGACCGTTTCAAGAAAGGATATAGGCATTTTGAGGGTTTCAATCTGTTGCTACAAATATGGTTGTTGGAACATCTTCAGAGAGGACAATAGCGTCAAGAATTTCCGCGGGGACCATGGAATGACCACATAGCTTATCACCATCCGAAAAGAATGACTTTTATCCCGGACATGTTTGCACAACCGGGAAATGCCGTAAGTTGGTTACACTTCTTTTTAGCAATTTGACTGACGACAAGGTCCATTGGATGTTCGAATGGTTCCCTAGTAGTGAATTCATCATCCGGTCGAGAGATGTTCCTTATTTGGTGCTAATCGTATTAAGGGGTATCTATCCTTATGCTCCTATCAGAGTCATGAGGCAAGCTTGGAGAAAACATGTCATACCACGAGTTTCCAAAGAGGTCATTACAAAGCAGACTTCCAAGGGAATGCCATTCCATTTAAGTGCGAGGCACAACACATGTGGCATCAAAAGATTATTGTAGAAAAGGATACTATCGAGCTAGATCGGTATCATGCCGGTCATGTGTACTTCTACCCATCATGGTTGGTCGATGACATAGCGGGAGAGGTCAAGCCAGGGATTGATTTGAGAAATAGGGTCATAAACGACGTTGCTGAGGCGCAAGTCAAATACAGGAGGTCGCGCAAAAGGGTTTTTGAATCTGAGGCCAGGCATTTGGAATAACACAAAGTGTACATGGAAGCAATCAACGAATGGAGAGGGATCGCCACCAAATCAACAAAGAGGTTGGAGTATTTGGAGCAGGGTTTGATGGAACTTGAAGGGAAGATAAGAAAAAGGATCTCGGATTGTCAAAGCGCAGATGGCAGTGAAGAAGGACATCTAGCAAGGGCATACCTGTTGTTGGACATGCGCGACCTGGGGAATCTGATCGATGGGGATAAGAAGTCCAAGCTTGGAGAAGGTCCCTCTGGGACCATGTAGATTAGGATTGATATTTACTTGTTTTCTAGATTCGTTTTAGAATTCGATTGTAATAAGGCAAATGTCATTAGTAACTCTTTATAATTATTGTCGTTTTAGTATTGATTCGGTCTATTTATCATATTAATGAAATGACGCAATTATCGGCGTCGAGTTTTCTCCAAATCTATATGTCGCTAGGCCTACCTCGGGCACAATAAGCTCCCCCAAATTAGGACGCGAATTTACAATTTCGCAATATGTGTTTATACTACAAATATCCTTTTAATATTCCCTACTGACTTGTTTACCTTTTTGCTTTTCCTTATTTTGTTTATTACCATCCCCTAAGGTCGGTTCGTGCATACTGGAATCATCAGCATATCATACCAGATTTAGAGGTCCTCCACCTCCTCCACCTCCAAGTGACCCTAAGAACAAATGAAAGTCTAATATGGACGATATGAGTGGTATCAAGAAAGACAATGCAACACATGCAGAAAATGTCGAAACTTCGGATGGTCGGAGTACTCCGGCGCAGAATGACTTGGTTTTGCGGTTAAAGCAAAAGATACTGGAGTTACAAAGGGAACTTGAGAAAGTCCGTAACTTGGCAAACCTCTCCCTCACCTTGAATTTCCCAAACATCAACCAACAAAATGCCCAAAACCCGAAATCTCCTCAAAACACACAAAACGAGCACCCGCAAAATCCTCTTGCATCTCATCAATACGCCACGCCTCCCCAAAATCTTAACCCTCCACTAGTACCAACTCCTCCGCAGCACTAACATCATCCAATCCAATACCCAAAAACTACCACCTACTACACTCCTCAAAACACACCACAACCTATACCTGATCCCTAGAACTCAACCAATGATCACCATTACACCCAAATCCCTGGAGTCCACCAAAATAACCCCATATACGTAGAAACCTTACCCCACACTTCACAACAAAAACCCGTACACACCAGAATCCGCCGAGAAGAACTTGATAATCAAGAACATGGAAGAGGAACTTAAGAAGCTTACAAGTCGAGTCCAAGGTGTCGAAGGTGGTAAATGCATCGAAGGTTTGAACTGCGAGGATTTGTGTATTCAGCTGGACATAGAACTTCCTGAGGGTTACAAACCTCCTAAGTTCGAAATGTTCGACGGAACAAGTGATCCAAAGGTGCATCTGAGGACGTATTTCGATAAGCTCGTAGGGGTTGGTAAAGATGAAAGAATCCGCGTGAAGTTATTCATGAGAAGCCTCACCGGAGACGCCCTATCCTGGTATATCAGTCAAAATCCAAAGAAGTGGATTAACTGGGTAACCATGGCATCAGATTTCATGGATCGATTCATATTCAATACAGAGAATGCACCAGATGTCTTCTATATCCAGAATCTTAAGAAGAAGCCAACAAAGACTTTTCGCGAGTATGCTACTCGATGGAGATTAGAAGCTACAAAAGTAAGGTCGGCATTGGAAGAAGAAAAAATGAACAAATTCTTTGTCCGGGCCTAGGATCCGCAATATTATGAGAGGTTAATGGTTATTGAAAATCATAAATTCTCCGACATCATCAAACTGGGAGAAAGAATAAAAGAGGGAATTAAAAGCGGGATGGTAACCAATTTCGAGGCATTGCAAGCTACGAACAAAGCCTTGGAGTCAGGAGGCATATCCAAAAAGAAAGAAGTAGGGGTTGTGATGGTAGCCCAAGGTCCGAAATCTCCTCTCACACGCCAAACACCTCCACCCACATATCAGCCTTCACCTCCTAGATATCCACAACCCGCCATCGCTTACCATACTTACAATACCCAGCCAACATATAACCACTCACCACAAGCTCGCCAAAATTACCAAAAAACCAGGCCAAATTTTGACCGTTGATCGCCCAGGACATACACTCCTATTGCCGAACCTATTGACTAGTTGTATGAGAGATTGAAAGTTGTCGGTTATGTCACTCCCATTCCTGCTGTTGCCATGGAAAATTCCTCTCAATGGGTCAATCCAAATAAGACATATGCCTACCATTCGGTCATGAAGGGTCACGCTATTGATGAATGTCGCACTCTGAAGGATAAGATCACACTATTCGGTGCAAAGGAGACTGCACCTAATGTCCGCAACAATCCCCTCCCGGATCATAGGGGCAAGGGGTAAATGTGATAGAAACTGATGAAGAATGGGACCTAGAAGGATCAACTGGGCTCATTCGAGAAGGGGACGATCCTATGAAACCTATAGTCACTCTCACTCCTATTGTGGTACTAACACAGTCACCTATTGAGGTTGAGGTAGCCGCGCCAACTCTATTCGAGGTTGAAGTAACAACACCCTCAGTCGCGCCTGCTCCGTTTGAAGTAGAAGTGACCACACTATTTACTATAACGGTAGCACCCACACCATCCTTTAATTCCAATATTGTACCTTGGGACTACACTGCATAAGCGAGAAGGAAAGGAAAAGGGAAAATGGAAGAAACTGGTGCAGCGCAGGGTATGACCAGAACTGGTAGGGTTTACACACCTGAGCATTTGGGGGAGGGAGGGACAAGTAAAGAAGACATTTCCAAACATCCTGTCATTGAAACCGTCCTGGATGATCTTTTGAGAAAGGTGCAAGCGAGAGAGTATTCTGTGGTTGACCATCTGAACAAAACCCCTGCTCAGATATCTATTCTATCATTACTGCAGAATTCTGAAGCACATAGGAATGCATTGATGAAGGTATTGGACGAAGGTTATGTACCCAACAACATTACTAATGGGGAGATGGATAACATGGTAGGACAAGTACTGGAGAGCCATAAGATCACTTTCCATAAAGACCAAATGCCGCCGGAAGGATTAAGCCACAACAGGGCGCTGCATATCACGGGGTAGTGTGAAGACAAATTCATCACCAGGGTCTTGATAGATGGGAGTTCAAGTCTCAACATCTGTCCATTGACTACTTTGAAGAGGTTGGGTAAAGGTTTTCATGAGATACGAGCAGGAACTATGAACGTAAAAGCGTTCGATTGGTCTCAAATGGCCACGATCGGAGAAACCACCTTTGGTTACAAATGGGCCCAACTTGGTTTGATGTCGAATTCCAAGTGCTCGACATATCCGCCTCATACAATCTGCTATTTGGGCGACCTTGGATACACGCTGCTGGGGTTGTAGCGTCTACTCTCTATAATGTTGTGAAGTTCGAATGGAACCATCAGGATGTGATCATTCATGGAGACGGGAGTAACCCCATCTACACCAACCAAACTGTTCCGGTTGTGGAAAATAAAAGGAAGTTGGGTGGAGAGACTTACCATCGCATTGAGCGTGTTAATGTGATCGAGAAGGATAAATGGTGGAGTAGCAAAATAAAGAGCATATTGGCATGGGCAGGATATGAACCTGGTATAAGGCTCGGAGAAAATCTCCAGGGTATTGCCAAACCAATTCAATTAAAATGTCATAGCACAACCTTTGGACTGGGATATCAATACACTTGGCACGAGTATCAGAACTGGTCACCACCATGGCGCGGTCCATACTACCCTTTCGAGCAGGCGATACCGCATCTGAGTCAATCCTTTCATCAGGCCGATATGATGTGGGGATCTGAAGAAGATGAAATACTAGCTGGATTAAGGAATCTGTTCTTGGAAGATGAAGATATGGACTGCAGCGTAATAGTTGAGGAGGAAGAGGAGGAAGGCCTCGTCATCTAGACAGTAGAAAAGGAAGTTGTTATCAGAAACTGGACTACCACACCAACAAGGGCCCGTCGAGTTCCGGGGTAGCCTGGCTGCTAGTGTCATTTATTTTGAAAACAATTTTTATGGGCATTTTAAAACAATGTCAGTATTTTTTTTTGAAACGTTTGTTTGAATCATTAAAATCACTTTGTTTGACATCTTGATACTTATCAATGGATTGCAATTTTATTATTTATTACTATCCTCTACATTGTTCTCTCTGCATCATTACTATTTCTTATCTTGATGAACCACCAACTGTGACATGTAATGAGACAACGCAACATAAGGATAGTGACTCAAAATAAATAGAAGAAGAGGATATAATACCTGAGGAAATTGTCAGAGAAGTTGAGAATTTTGAGAACAATCCTAAGTCCAACCTGGACGAAACTGAGACAACCAACTTGGGAGATTCCGAAACAGTCAAAGAAACTCACATAAGCATTCACCTGTCACCATCAGAGAAAGAAGAATACACCCGTTTCCTGAAAGAATATGAAGACATTTTCGCATGGTCTTATGATGATATGACTGGTTTGAGCACATCCATAGTGGCTCATAAACTACCTACCAATCCAATGTGTCCGCCTGTAAAGCAAAAACTTAGAAAGTTCAAGCTAGATATGAGTATGAAAATCAAAGAAGAATTCACCAAGAAGATCAAAGCTAAGGTTCTCCGAGTGGTTGAATATCCAACCTGGTTGGCTAACGTTGTGCCAGTTCCGAAGAAGGATGGAAAAGTTAGAGTATGTGTCGACTATCGGGACCTAAACAGATCAAGTCCCAAAGATGATTTCCATTATCCAACATACACATACTGATCGACAATTATGCCAAGCATGAACTCCAATCCTTTGTGGATTGCATCGCGGGATATCGTCAGATTTGGATGAATGAAGAAGGTGCCAAGAAAACAGCTTTTATCACACCATGGGGGGTGTACTGCTATAAAATGATGTCGTTTGGTTTGAAGAATGCAGGGTCCTCTTATATGAGGGGCATGACAACTATTTTCCACGACATGATACACAAGGAGATAGAGGTATATATGGATGACGTCATTATCAAATCCAAAAAAGGGCACAAATCACATAGCAGACTTGAGGAAATTCTTTGATCGTCTTCGGAGGTAATATTTGAAATTGAATCCCGCAAAATGTGCGCACGGGGTCCCCGCCGAAAAGTTGTTTGGATTCATCGTCAGCCGCCGAGGAATTGATTTAGACCCATCAAAGGTCAAGGCTATCCAGTCTTTGCCGCCTCCAAAGAACAAGAAATACGTGATGAGTTTCCTGGGGCGTCTCAATTATATCAGCCGCTTCATAGCATAATCAACCGTGATATGTGAGCCGATTTTCAAAATGTTAAAGAAGGATGCCGCAACCAGTTGGACTGAAGAGTTCCAGAAAGCTTTTGACAAAATCAAAGAATATCTGTCCACACCGCTAGTCCTGGTCCCGCCAGAACCTGGTAGACCACTGCTACTCTATCTCTCCATACTAGATGGGGCTTTCGGTTGTGTCTTGGGACAACACGACGAGACAAGAAGGAAAGAACATTCCATATACTATCTGAGTAAGAAGTTCACACCCTACGAAGCACAGTATTCTTTGCTGGAACACACATGTTGTGCTTTGACCTGGATAGCCCAGAAACTGAGGCAATACTTCTGTGCCTATAATACATATCTCATATCAAGGATGAATCATCTGAAGTACATCTTCTAGAAACCCATGCCTATAGGGAAGCTGGCAAAATGGCATATATTGTTGAGTGAATTTGACATTGTTTATGTGACTCAGAAGGCCGTTAAGGGACAAGCATTAACATACCATCTTGCGGAAAATCCTGCCGGGGGAGAATACGAATCACTAAAAACGTATTTTCCTGATGAAGAAGTATCATTTGTAGGAGAAGATATCGCCAAAGCCTACGACAAATGGAGAATGTTTTTTGATGGAGCCGCAAATTTCAAAGGAGTGGGTATTGGAGCCATTTTGTCAGAGAAAGGTCAACATTATCCAGTATTCGCAAAACTCAGATTTCCGTGCACCAATAATATGGCAGAATATGAGTGTAACGACCCGACCAGTCGTTTTGAGCTCTAGCGCGTCGTTCAGCGGTTGGAAGTCATGAACAACTTCATTTCAGGTATTATGACTTGTGCGTATGGTCAGAGTTGAGATTCAGGAAGTTCGGAGATAGACTGGAAGGAAAATCTTCATTTAAGAAGCCTTAAGATGGAAGAATCAGTTAAGATTGGGATTTTGAGTAAACGACCTCGGAATCAGGATCTGAAAGTTCCAGAAGGTTTGTATGATGATTTCAGACTTGGGCGCATGTCCGAATCGGGTTTCGGATAACCCGGGAGCGTTTCGGCGTATATTGTGGAAGTCAGCATTTTGAAGGAATTTCCTACGTTTGTCTTGAAGCGCATTTCAGAGATATTGATGCCCGTTTGGGATTCTGAGTTTGGGAAAGCTTCGTATGGTGATTCTAGAGTTGGGATCGTGATCGGAAGTAAATTCGGATGTCCGAAGGTCTTTTTGAAGTCATTTGGCTAAAGATAGAAATTTGAAGGTTTTTGGAGAACCTGACCGGAAGTGGAAATTTAGATATCAGGGTCGGAATGCGATTCTGAAAGTTGGAGCAGGTTCGTAATGTTGAGTATGACTTGTGTGCAAAATTTGGGGTCAATCGGAGGTGATTTGACAGGTTTCAGCACAGAATGTGAAAGTTTGGAATTTCAAGTTCTTAAAGATTTGGATTGGAGAGCGATTCATCGTTTCGATGTTGTTTGATGTGATTTGAGGCCTCGATCGAGTTCGTATTATGTTTTAGGACATGTTGGTATAATTGGTTGAGGTCCCGAGGGCCTCGGGTGGATTTCGGAATGTTAACGGAAGGGATTTCGGACAATATAACTGCTGAAATTTCTGCAGAAAAGCAGCAGCTGGTGCATCGAAGAGCTGACTTTGGAAGCTTACAGATCAAAATCTATAAGGAATCTGAAAATTTTGGAAACATAAAAGTTGTAGACCTTTAATTCTAGTTTCCAGAAGGATAAACCATTCACCATTTAAATATTTGTACATAAAGTTATGATCGATTGAATGAAGGCTGGTAAAGCTGTTTTTGCATTTTCCCCAGAAATTTCTGATGCGAGGAGTCTACTTTGGAAGCTTATATCTAGAAATCTGTAAGGAATTTGAAAAGTTGGAAAACAAGAAAGTTGTAGCCCTTGAAATTTAGTTTTCATAAAGTTAAACCATTCATCATTTGGACATTTTTACTGAAAGTTATGGTCGATTGAACAAGGTCTGGTAAAGCTGTTTCTAGTGGACTTTTAGTGACGATCTTTAGTGACGAAAATGGACTTTTAGTGACGGCTTGGCAGAAACTTAAGGACCAAAAATGCTCATTTCCTTCATTTCATTTTGGATTTTGGGAGCACGGTTCTTGGGCGATTTTTGGGCGATTTTCACGGGGAAATATTGGGGTAAGTGTTCCTTATCCTATATTGATTATATTTCATGATTCCATACTCATTTACATCATGAATCCATGAATTTATTGAAGAAAAATCTGTTTTTAGCAAATCTTCCAAAAACAAAAATTTAAGGATTTGAAAGCCAATCCGATGTCGAAATTCGATAATTTTTGCATGGTTGAACCCGTAGCGGATATGGGAGTTTATATAATCTGAATTTTTGGCGAAAATTTAGGGTATATTCTCATTGGTTTACCGTTATTTGGATAGTTTTGAGCGTTGTGCATCAATAGGAGTCGTTGGGAGGGCTTGGAAGCCGGTTATGAAGTTTCGGAGCGAGGTAAGTCTCCTTTATAATTTTGTGAGGGGGAATTGTCCCCATAGGTGAACTAAATGAATATAAGCTATTACTTGCGGGGGCTACGTACGCACAAGGTGACGGTAGTCCGTGCGTAGCTACTGTTATGCCATGCCCGGGTAGTCTAGGACCCACTAGCATGCCTTACTTGTTGTACCTGTGATCTTATCTATAAGATTAGCCTAATGATATTATCGAGTTAATAATTGAATACTTAAGAAGGTCAGAGCTTATTTCCCTTAATCACTTGAGAAGAAAATGGATCCTTCCTTGTATAATTGTGTTCCGGATGAATCAATAATATTTAGAACCTTATTAAACTTGACAAATGAATTTTAAAAAATGACTTAAATACTATCTTCATGTTCACCTAAAGAGAATTTTATCACTTCTTTGAGAAACTGCTTTCCTAATGAAATTTGGATCCACTGTGTGATTATGTGTACTTATGAGCACCTAAGTCGCAGGTATGATTCGCGAGCAAGTTAGCCTTATTATTATTATGTTGACCGCGTCGCATGATCGATTCGCGAGCGGGGAGAATAGATGCATCTATGGTTCGAGCCGTTCGACCCTCGGCAGTGCACAATTTATTATTGTTGGTCCGCGTCGTTCGACCCTCGGCATTTTGTTGCGCATGATAAATGCTGCATATTTTCCTGTGATTTATACATGTTTATTGGCCTAATTACATTTTGAGTTGCCAGTTAAAAATGAAGGAGGATTTATGTGTAAAATGTGGAACAAATTGGTATTTCTTATCTCTGATTATTATTTAATTGATTATGATACTTATGCTTAGCATCTCACTTGATTAGATTTATCCGACTTATATCAAGTGTCTAATTTGACCTCTCGTCACTACCTCTCTGAGGTTAGGTGGGATACTTACTGGGTACACGTTGTTTTCGTACTCATACTACACTTGCTGTGCATCTTGTTGCACATGTACCTACATAGCCTAGTGGTTGATTTGGAGACTTGGACGGGCTGCATCATCCGGAGGCGTTCCGCAGCTGACAGAGTCTCCCTACTACTGTATTATTTTTATTTTAAATCCATTGTCCAAATTGTATTTCAGACAAGCTTTGTAGTATTTGTAAAATTCTTAGAAGTTGCTCATGTACATGTGTCATAGAGTTTTGGGGATGTGTTGGGATTTATTTTATTAAACTGAATTGATTTTCTGTCGTATTTAATTTACGAAAATTTATCTATTTGATTATGAAATGCAAGAAAAGGTAACGATTTCGAAAATGTTAAAACAAGAATGTATTTCAACTAATTAAGGATTTGGCTTGCCTGACAGTGGTGTCCGGCGCCATCACGACCTATGGATTTTGGGTCGTGACAATGAGGCTTGCATATTGGGGCTCAAGAGACAGATCTTCTGGTACATCAGGTGCAGGGAGAATGGGATACAAAGAATACCAAGATATTACCATATCTATATCATGTGTAGGAGATGATGAAGAGGTTCACGAAGATAGAATTTAGACATGTCCCGAGAATCCAGAATGAGTTCGCAAACGCATTGGCCACTTTATCCTCCATGATACAACATCCGGACAAGAATTCCATCGACCACATTCCGGTAAGGGTTCATAATCAGCCAACTTACTATGCTCATGTTGAAGAAGAAACAGAGGGGAATCCATGGTTCCATGATATCAAGGAGTACTTGGAAAAAGGAGAGTATCTAGAGCATGCAAATCATACTTAGAAACGCACGCTCCGAAGTGAGCACAGTAAGCTGGCTGATTATGAACCCTTACCGGAATGTCCAACCATTTCCTCCAAAGTGGAGGAATTATGTATAGAAGGACTCCATACCTAGGGTTATAACGGTGTGTTGTCGCCAAAGAAGCTTCCAAACTGCTCAAAGAGATACACGCTGGAACTTGCGGACCACACATGAATGGGTTCGTTTAACCAAGAAGATACTAAGAGCAGGATATTTTTGGATGACTATGGAAACATACTGCATCAGGTATGTCCAAAAATGTCATCAGTGCCAAATACATGCAAATATGATACGAGTGTCGCCAAATGAACTCAATATGGATGTCATTGGACCAATCGAGCCCGCCGCTTCAAACGGGCACATGTTCATTCTAGTGGCCATAGACTACTTGAATCTGCATCTTACAAAGCTGTAACCAAGAAAGTCGTTGCGGATTTTGTTGGAGATCGTATCGTTTGCCTATTCGGGGTTCCAGAGTCCATCATCACCGACAACGCTTCCAATATCAACAATGACTTAATTAAAGCTATGTGTGAAACCTTCAAAATCAAGCATAAGAACTCCACAGCATACCGACCTCAATGAATGGAGATGTGGAGGCCGCCAACAAGAATATCAAGAAAATATTGAGGAAGATGGTAAGAAACCACAAGCAATGGAACGAGAAGTTACCATTTGCCTTATTGGAATACCGTACCACAGTCCGCACATCAGCCGGGGCAACTCCTTATTTGTTGTTCTACAGTACTGAAGCTGTCATTCCCGCCGATGTAGAAATTCCCTCCTTGAGAATTATACAAGAAACTGAACTTAGTGATGCAGAGTGGGTAAGAAGCCGCTATGAACAATTAGATCTCATCGACGGGAAAAGAATGAATGCAGTGTGTCATGGTCAACTCTATCAGAATAGGATGTCCAAAGATTTCAACAAAAAAGTCAAACCTAGACAATTCGCACCGGGCAGCTGGTGCTGAAACGAATCTTTCCACATTAGGATGAAGCCAAAGGGAAAGTTTCACCCAACTGGCAAGGGTCTACATGGTTCACAGAGTACTAACAGGAGGAGCGCTCATACTCGCAGAAATGGACGGAAGGATTTGGCCAAAGCCTATCAATTCAGACGCAGTCAAAAGATATTATGTTTAGAATGTTTGCGTTTCTCCATCTAATGTAACTGAACTACGCTTGTCCTAATTCCCGATTAAGAGGGGATACGTAGGCAGCCCTGTGAGTTCGGTCAAAATTCAATAAAATCTTCATTTTCCCCACAACCAGAAAGTGGGACAGAATTTTGAGGAGGACCCTAAAAATTCTAGAGCAAATACAACCAACGTCATCGTATGCAGAATGGTCAGAGAATCGCCTAAGTAAACTGGGGAAGAATTTTGAGGAGGACCCTCAAAATTCTATTGCAAGGAAGTAGCAATGTCGCTAAAGTGTCACAGTCATTGGTTCATCTAATTTATTCGACATTGCATACTAATGAATTTTAAATAACTACATATTTTTCAAAAACTTTATCTTATGAAACAACTAGATGCTACCCATGGTAACTCAAGCAGGATTTCAATACAGAACAAAGCAAAGCAAGCAGGCGGAGGCACGGACCAACCGTCCCCGTAAAACTCACGATTTTCCTTTGGATGCAGGAACAAGAAATTCGTGCACACCTCAGAATCACTATCTTCACAACGCCAAAGTTGTCAAGCGCAAACATATCTCCAGCTAAGAAATACTCTACTATCACTTATTATCTTTTCATTGCATGAGACTAAGCATTGTCTCCATCTTGCACGAGGCTAAACCCTGCCTCCTCATTTGTATAAGGCTAAGCACTTCTTTCCCTTGCACGAGACTAAGCATTGTCTCCATCTTGCATGAGGCTAAGCCCTGCCTCCTCAATTGCATAAAACTAAGCATTGTCTCCATCTTGCATGATACTAAGCCCTGCCTCCTCCATTGCATAAGGCTAAGCACTGCCTTCCCTTGCAAGAGACTAAGCGTTGTCTCCATCTTGCATGAGGATAAGCCATGCCTCCTCTATTGCATATGGCTAAGCACTGCCTCCTCTATTGCATAAGTCTAAGCATTGCCTTCCCTTGCACGAGACTAAGCATTGTCTTCATCTTGCATGAGGCTAAGCCCTGCCTCCTCAAATTGCATAAGGCTAAACACTACCTTTCCCTTGCATAAGACTAAGCATTGTCTCCATCTTGCATGAGGCTAAGCCCTGCCTCCTTAATTGCATAAGGCTAAGCATTGACTTCCCTTGCACGAGACTAAGAATTGTCTCCATCTTGCATGGGGCTAAGCCCTGCCTCCTCAATTGCATAAGGCTAAGCACTGCCTTTCCTTGCATGAGACTAAGCATTGTCTCCATCTTGCATGAGGCTAAGCCATGCCTCATCAATAGAATAAGTCTAAGCACTGCCTTCCCCTGCATGAGACTAAGCATTGTCTCCATTCTTGCACAAGACTAAACACTGTCTCTCCTTGCATAACCATAAACGCTATGCTATTTGAAACCTTACACTATTCTTTACCTCGGGGCTAAGCTCTGCCCCCGATCTTACACAAGACTAAGCTCTGTCTTGTTTTACTTCGCATAACCAAGCACCATGTCTTTACATCTCATGGGCTGAAATATCGCCATATTATCTGAAGGCGTCATAGTCCGAATGCATCATCCTCACACCATGCCATGGCCTGAAGATCCCTCAATATTGCACATATCATTATTCAAAGGCTTCATGGTTCGAAGGCACCATCCTCATGGCCCNATATATATATATATATATATATTTCTTCAAAATAGTGCATACGCATCATCATTTGATTTATAAGCACGCACAAGTATTTTTCATAATTTTCCATAATTTCTAAAGGCTTTAAACCAATTTATTTCTGCATTTTATTTTATAAATATCAAATAATTATCCTCCAAATTATTTTTATGATGACTTAATCATCTAAACTTATCATTTATACCAACATGAGGTTTTAAATATTTTTAGTGCATTTTTTATTATTACATTTGCATTTTAAGGCTAATTGCACATTTTACAATAATAGCCCATATGCATGTATAATTACACTATTTATGAAGAAAATAACTTTTTATATTTTTATAGTGTTAAGTTGTTATTTTCAATCATTCTTAGTGCATAAATGATATTTTTGTTATTTATTAATTACTTTATAAATTATTTATTTATTAAATATTGGATATTTAAAAAACTAGCCTAAAACCCACTGATTTTCGGACCTAAACTACCCAATCCCTTAGCCCAATAAATCTCGAGCCCAAAACCAAATAACCCCAGCCCAATCAATTAAATCAATCCGGCCCAAGACCCTAGCTAATCGTGGCCGTTGATCTCTGAGATCAACAACCTACATTATTTCCTCCCTTTTAATTACCCTAACACNCTAAGCATTGTCTCCATCTTGCATGAGGCTAAGCCCTGCCTCCTTAATTGCATAAGGCTAAGCATTGACTTCCCTTGCACGAGACTAAGAATTGTCTCCATCTTGCATGGGGCTAAGCCCTGCCTCCTCAATTGCATAAGGCTAAGCACTGCCTTTCCTTGCATGAGACTAAGCATTGTCTCCATCTTGCATGAGGCTAAGCCATGCCTCATCAATAGAATAAGTCTAAGCACTGCCTTCCCCTGCATGAGACTAAGCATTGTCTCCATTCTTGCACAAGACTAAACACTGTCTCTCCTTGCATAACCATAAACGCTATGCTATTTGAAACCTTACACTATTCTTTACCTCGGGGCTAAGCTCTGCCCCCGATCTTACACAAGACTAAGCTCTGTCTTGTTTTACTTCGCATAACCAAGCACCATGTCTTTACATCTCATGGGCTGAAATATCGCCATATTATCTGAAGGCGTCATAGTCCGAATGCATCATCCTCACACCATGCCATGGCCTGAAGATCCCTCAATATTGCACATATCATTATTCAAAGGCTTCATGGTTCGAAGGCACCATCCTCATGGCCCGAGAACATCATTTCATGGCCTACGAATCCCCTATCTCACGATTCATGGCCCGGGACATCATGGTCTAAGGACATTATCCTCACCGTCCAAAGACGATCTCCATGGTCCAAAGGGAATTTGCATCATGTTTAAATTCTCGCAATAATCCATATATATTTGCATGCATCGTGTTTTAAGTTTTGCAGGTAATGCAGGAAGTAGCCGTCCTTCAAACGGGAGCAATCTTCGCTCCGATTTCCGTTCAACGTTCACATCTTGCAAATATTTCAAAGGTAACCAACCACCGTCCGTTACCCATTCCCATCTGATAACCTTTCATATATCCATAACCATTCCAAGGTACATCCAACCACAATTTCTATCTCGTCCTATCCAGAAGAGTTTGTCCGTTCTTATTAGAACTTCATCGGCTTATTCCACCGTTCGATCCAGAACTACACACAACCCGATTTTCGTAAAATCAGGGATATGTAGGCAACTCAGAAACCGGAGTTTGTCCTATACTTTTAAATCACCCCATTCGGTCAAATCGGCCATCANCTGGGTCCTTCTCTATACCGCTTGCCTAAACATGGCAAGCGGATCTCACAAGAATCGAACCAAAGTCGGTTCAAATTCTTGACCTTTCTGCTATTCTGTCTATATTCACTCTTGTTCTATTATGGGTACGAATCTCTGTATATCTTTGTTGATTCTTACTTACCCTAAGATTAGGGTTTCAGATATCTTTAGATCGAACAAAACTGGTTCGATTCTTTAATTTTAAGTGATATTTTATCTATATTCGTCTTATTCTGTGTAACATTTGATTTTGATTTTTTAGATTCTGCTGATTTATTTACTTTTTCTAAAATTAGGATTTGAAATTTCTCTCTTTTCCTTACTGATTTCGATTGCATGTGATGTTCTTTCCTTTCCAGTGTTTGGTTGATGTTTTTCCTTGTTTGGGTGTTCAATTGCTACTACTATATGAACCCTTCCCTATTCCCCTTTGAGACAGACTTGAATCGTTAAGAAATTTACTATAAATTGAAGTTACATGCTCTTTGTTCTCTAATACTCTCACTCTATATTCTGGTTCCTGGCCAGCTGAAAACCAAGGCCAGAAATTCTGGGCTTACTCTTCGTCGATATTCAGAATACTGTGCACTTCCGTTCTCTTTTGTTTTTCGCTTAACGGGTGAGTTACTGAACTTTCATCGCTTTATTCCTATTTACCTGTCATTTGCATATGTTTTCACTTCTGAAGATTGTAGTTTAATGTGTTTTCTGGGTTGTTCTCGTATGCAATGGTGATTGCTTTACTTCAATTTTAGCTCTTTCTAATCTTTAACTCCATTACGTTGGTAGTTTGAGACATGCCTAAACCTAATTTGAGCTAATTAATTTCTTTTCAAGTTTGTCTAGCTTATGTGTTACTGATGTTTAGAAATTTTTCACTTTAGCCATCTCTTTAGTGTTTAAATTTGCTATTAAACATGTTGCTTGAACATGCTTACATATCCCTTTTAATGGATTAGTTGACTAAGCATGAATGTATTCACTAACTATATAGCATAAGTCTGTTTCCTGAATTTGATGTGATTCTGTGCTACCTATGTAGCCCATTTGATCCTTATTAGTATGCTTCTACCATGTCTTGACTTCCCAGTAGTTGCTTTGATTCGTTCTGATCTTGTTTGAGTTATGTTGCCAATTGTTATGATTCCTTCTTGTGACATTAGCACCTATACTTAGCATGATTTGAATCTTTTGTTACCATGAGTCTGTGCACATCAATCCTGTAAACCTGTCCTATTAAAATATGCATTATGTGTTAAACTTGTTCTTCTGAAACTTTGTTAAGTCTATTCTTAAAACCTAAGCATGTTCTTTTATCTGTTCTATGTGCTCAACTTGATTATGTTTGTGTCCTTCAGTGTTTTCCCTCAACTTTAGTTTATTCTCTTACTACATGGGCTCTTTGAGTTCTCATTCTTAGCCGACTGAAAGCCAAGGCTATTTAGGTTCTATCCTTTGACCTCCCTAGTGTCAGCACTGCTGGGGTCCAATTTGGACCCTTGTGAACTCTGACACACTAGGACTTGGCCCCTAGTCATTCTCTGAATCTCTCCTATCAACCTCCCTAGTGTGAGCGCTACCCTAGGTTCTTGAATCCCTTTGGAACTCTGACACACTAGGGTCATGGTTCTAATTGCTCAATTCTGTTTTTACCTACTGGATGTCAATTGGTTTCTGGCCGCCTTATGTAAATGAAGATGTGATTCTGGGCTGATGTGAATTATGTGGACTTGAGAATGAAGGCCTGGCATGTCTGGGTATATCTTTGGGCCTGTTGTGGGCTCTCTATAACTATTTTTCTTTTTTAATTTATGTCATTCATTAGGTCTGTAATAATATTGTAATAACAATTGGGGTATTAGTAAAATTGGGAAAGGGGATTTATCTTAATACTTTCATTGAAATGGGTAGAAATTCTGCCTATGAGTGTTTTGCTTTGATCAAATACATTCTGCTACTGTGTGTTAGAAATCCTGCCTATAGGTGTTCTACTTTGCTCAAATACATTCTGCTACTGTGTGTTAGAAATCCTGCCTATATGTATTTTATTTTTCTCAAATACATTCTGCTTCTACATGTTATATACCATGCCTATAGGAGATTAAATGGCCAATACCTCAATGTGCATATGCATTAAGCTCTATAGGATTCTGTTGATTTACATGCTACCTAATCTGCAATTTAGATACCATGCCGATAGGATCTAAAATCAGTCTTAATTGTGACTATAGAAATCATTCCTATAGGATCTAAAATTAGTCTTAATCATTGATTATCCTACTCGCCTCCTTTAAGTGCTAATATTGAACTTTCAACACTATGTCATTATTATTATTATTAGAAAGCATGCCTGTAGGACCCAACTAAGCAATTCTGTATATTCTCATGTGGTTACCATCGTCAATTACTGCATAAATCACCTAGACATCATGCCTATAGGTTTAACCTCTTACACCTATAATCAGTAGGCAACTGCGTAGTCTTTTAGAAATCATTTTAAGGAAAGTGGCTTTTGCATACGAAACTGTCTGCCCATTAAACTGCATTCTTGGATGGTGAGTTAGATGAGACAATTTATATAAGTCAACCCTTGGGATTCATTGCTCAGGATAAGAAAAATCGTGTTTGCTTGCTTAAGAAATCTTTATATGGTCTGAAACTGCCGCCTAGGCAGTGGTCTTAAAGATTTGACAAATTCATGATTCAACATGCATTTTCTTGAAGTGCATATGATAGTTGTGTGTATTACAAAAAACTTAAGATTTTTCTCGTGTATATTTGTTGTTATATGTAGATGACATGCTTATTGCTGCTAAAAGCATGTCATATATTACCCGATTTAAGAAGCAACTAGGTGAGGACTTTGAGATGAAGGATTTGGGTGGTGAAAAAAAGATGTTAGGGATGGAGATTACTCAAGATAGAGGGTTGGAAAGTTGATGTTGTCCCAACGGTCCTATATTGAGAATATCCTCAAGAGATCAATATGACAGGTACTAAACCTGTGTTTGTTCCTTTGCGTCCTATTTCAAGTTGTCTGCAGACATGTCACCAAAAACAAACGAGGAGATGGAGCAGATGTCTAGTGTTCCACATTCGAGTGTTGTAGGTAGCATTATGTATGCTATGGTTTGCACTCGCCCTCACATTTCACATATTTTTATTGTTGTGAGTAGATACATGGTGTGTCCTAGTAAAGAACATTGGCAGACGGTGAAGTGGATCTTGAGATACTTGATGGGTACTGCAATGTAGGCTTGACTTTTTGCAAAGACAACTTGAGTGAATCCTTAGTTGGCTATGTCGATTCAGATTATGCAGGGGACTTAGAGAAGAGAAGATCTTTGACATGTTATGTCTTTACTCTTTCTGATAGCGTCATCAGTTGGAAGGAGACTTTGTATTCTGTTATTGCTTTGTCTACCATAGAAGCTGAGTATAAGGCAATTACGAAAGCAGTGAAAGAGGCTATTTGTCTACAAGGATTGGCAAGTGATCTTGGACTAGCTCAGAAGAAGATACCAGTATTTTGTGTCAGTTAGAGTGCCATTCATCTTACTAAGAATCAGATATTTCATGAGCGTACGAAGCATATTAAAGTCAGACATCTCTTTATTCGAGACATTATATCAAAAGGGGTTTTTAATGTGGAGAAAGTGTCTACGCATGAAAATCCAGTTGATATGATGACCAAGATAGTCTCGACCAACAACTTTGGGCATTGCCTAGACTTGATTGGTGTGTGCAGTACCCAATAGAGCCTTCGTGAGGGCTGAGGGCAAGGTAGAGAGACGTTGTTCCTGTTAATGAAGAGAATTCAAGCCAAGGGGAAGATTTGTTATTTTGTGGCTTGAATTATTTTCTTGTATTTTTAGAAAACCCATAATCCCTATAGGTTTAAGAAACCCTATTCTCCTAATAGATTTGGGAAAGGAAAACCTATAGTCCTTGTCAAATTGGAAAACTTTTCTCTTATAGGTTTGGGACTATTTGAGATCTATATATAAGGGTTGTAGTTGGGGATTCTATAGATTGTATTGTGTTTTTCTTCTCATTCATAGTGGAAAACTCTCTCTACTTCTGCCCCGAGGATTAAGCTTAGCCGAATGTCGTTAAATCCTTGTGTTGATTTTTCTTCTCTATTTGCTTTGTATGTGATTGTGTTCTAGTTAACCCACTATCCTCTGCAACATTTTCTATCAATACTTTTGTGGAGGTCCATGAAAATCAAGAAATAGGTCAAAGTTATTGTATTACTGCCACTGGTTTATCCTCAAAAGCTCCAAAAATCAATAATGGCATGAATTATTTATCCTTTTCATTTCTACACCAAATGTATAAATATTGAAGTCATCTAGTCCTTATTTTAAAACAAAAAATATGTGCTATTTTTGTCCTTCAACGCATCTCTTATTCTTTCCTAGACACAAAGTAATGGTTCTCTCAATCTTCTACCAACTCTCTGACTCTGCCAACACTCTTGTAATATGTGAGTCTGGAACTAAACTGTGGTTCTTTTGAACTCAAAGAACCATAATGTGTGAATAAAAACTGGCCACCATAATATGTATAGCGTGGTATTTCACCGCGCTATACCTTAACGGTCGTTTGTACGTGAAGGTATAGCGCAGTGAAATACCGCGTTATACTTAAGTATTGGTCCCACTTATAATTCTTCTGGTATTAACTGACACGCCAATAATTCAACAGGGTATAACACGGTGAAATACCCTGTTATATGTAAAAGTTGGTCCCACTAATAATTCGTCTAAACTTAATTGACAGGCCAATAATTCAACTGGGTATAGCCACATATTTAAGGCGCTATACATCAATTGTTTCCTTATATAAAGAGTTTCAGGAGGATTCTGTAAAAATTCATTCAAAATCCTTCAAGTCTTCCAAAATATTAGTTCGTTAAGTTATTTGCATTTTGACATAATGTCTGATGAGCGAAGAATTATGGTTTCATTATATTAGGGGGGTGAGGTTGTGGTGGAGAATAACTCAGTACGCTATAGTTGTTCTCCATAGTGTCATGTTAAATTGCCTCTTACAATGGAGTATGATACATTGGTATCGTTGTTATGTAAAAAAAGCGAGTGTGAGAAAATGTTCGGTGAATGTCCTTACATGCCCTATGATAAAATTTACATAGTAAGAACATGCCTTACGTACATTTCCAACATTTTTATCATAGGGCATGTCTTTACTCAATTTCCCGAAGACGACATATTTAATTGGGATCAGGCAGATGCGCAGAGTGAGGAAGAGAATGGTGATTGTGACAACAATACTGATGAGTCTGGAGATGACACACCCTTCCATGATGAGGGTGATGACGAGGAGGAAGAGAATGTTGAACCTGATTTGACGAGGGAGCATGCTTCACCTCCCGTTAGACCAAGAGTGTATGAGTCCCACGTGTTGTTTCATTCAAGGGAGATTCCCTACCTTGATCATTTTCCAAGTATTCCTGATTTGGATTCCCTTACAAGGATCTTGACAAAATTCGGACAACAATGTGGGATGAATCTAGAGCAACGGTGTTGTCAAAGGGCATGCTTTTTGCTGATAAAGTGCGCCTAAGCAGGGCGGTGCGAATGTACACCATAAAAGAGTGTCGTGAGATCGTGGTTCATGAGTAATATCCAGATATATACAAGGTTACTTGTTATAGATGGTTTACTGATTGTAAGTGGATGCTGCGTGCGGGGAAGCTGGAAAAAAATATGTGGGTTGTGGGTAAATACGTTGGCACCCACAACTGTGAAATGGACACATTCAGCGGGAATCATTTTAACTTGAATGTTGACTTGATTTCTCTTGTCTTGATTCCACACATTGAAGCGTCCATAAGGTACAAGATCAATGAGTATTTAAAATCTGTCCACCAGGTATATGGGTGTACCATTACCAAAATAAAGGCATTTTTCGGACGCAAACGTGCGTTCGAAATTGTTTATGGTAACTGGGATAAGTCCTTTGCATCTCTACCCAGGTACATGGCCGCATTGCAACACTTTAACCCCGAGACTGTTGTTGAATGGAAGCTTGAGCGGAGTCCAGGAATACCAACACACATATTCAGATATGTATTCTGGGCATATAAACCAGTCATTGATGGTTTTGTGCATTGTCGGCCGGTAATATCCATAAACGGCACTCATGTCTATGGAAAGTTTGATATTAAGTTGTTGATCGTCGTTGCAGTAGATGCTAATGGAAGTATATTTCTCCTAGCATTTGCTATTTGTGCCAATGAAAGCCAAGAGACGTGGAAATTATTTTTGAACCACTTGAAGGAGCACGTTGTTAGATTGAGTTCATGTATTTGTCTAATATCTGATCGTCATGGCGGTATTTTAAGTTTTGTACAGAAATTGCATGCATGGCAGGGACCATATGCCTACCACAGTTACTGTGTGAGGCACCTGAAGGACAACTTCCAGAGGGCTCATCCGTACAAGGACTTGCATGATTTAATGTGGATGGATGCAACAGATCACCAAGAGTGTAAATTCAGTAGGCGAATGGAATTGATCAGGCAGGAAGACCAAGGAGCCTTTACTTGGTTGATGCGACATGAGCTTGACAAATGGACTTTGCATGCGGGTGGTGGAAGAAGATGGGGAGTTCTGACTACAAATGTGTCAGAGTCTTTCAATGGGTTATTGAAGTATGCACGTGGATTGCCTGTCACTGCCATGATGCAGATGTCATTCAAGCAGATGGTGAAGAGGTTTGTTGAAAGGTCTAGAGGTGCATCCTCATTAATGGAAAGTGGGTGTTGTTCATGCCAATACCAAATAAAAGATTTAAGAAATACAGGAAGCGAACATAGTGGCATTATTTTTTAGTATTGCAACGAGCAAAATACACACACCGTCAATGAAACCAGGAGGTTATGCTCTTATGGGAAATAGCCCATCTATCACATGCCAAGAAGTGCTTTCAACATACAGGTTTCGCGAAAACGAGGTACGTTGATAAAGAACATAGTGTTGCTGCATACTTAAACACCTATAGTGGACAGTTGCAACTAGTAGGTGCTGAGTATTATTGGCCATCGGAACCATTTAAAATGGTGTGTAACAAGGAGTATGTGTGTCAACGACAAGTGCAGAAAAGAACGCATATACAGAACCAAATGGATGTTGGTGATACCATTTATGCGTGTAAATGTGACATATGTTCCCAAACAAGACACGACCGTCGTAAATGTCCTTCAGCTGGTTTGGGTGGCGGTGGTAATTCAGCTCCCGGTGGAAGTTCATCCAATGTGCCCAATTATCAAGGATACACGTAGTGTTTTGTTGTGATAAGTGTATGTACATGTTCAGCTTGCAGAATGTATGAAATAAAATTATGTTTCCATTGGTGTTAAGTCTTATTGATATTTAGCATTAATACTACAGTACAACAATTTAACATACACCCCAAGAAAAATAAACAATAGTCATTCGCCATTATCGTCGCTGTCTGATACGATTTCAATGTTACTGTCTTCATCTTCTTCGTCAACATCGTGTACGCACCCTTCGAGACTGAAGGCATCGTAATCTAGGCCCCAATTGACACACATTTCTCGTGTTTCATCGCTATAATCAATAAGACCACTTCTTTGATTTCTACAACAATATGGGACTCCGACGTCCAACGTCTGTGGTAGAAACTTAGGTAGTCCCTCCCACTCGACAACCATTAGGAAAACAAGATAATCATTGTCTCTATGCAATTTTTTCATTTTTGAATAAATCCTAGTACAGATCCTCCGTTCCTCCCAGGTAGTTAAGTACATACATTGCATGATGAACATCTAGTGCCTTTTCCATCTCTAGAATCTCCTTCACCAAATGTCGAATCACTTATGGTTCATCTTTGTGTGTGTTTTTTAGGAAGGTTGCAGACAGTGCTTGTGGCACAACAAGCCCATGCCAGCAACATACCTTGAGTCTTTGTAGAATGCTCTTCGCCCTCAATAATGTGCCCTGCAACTTTAAGATCAGTGTGTATATTAATAGGCTTATTTTCCAAGGGACCCAAAACATCATACCACTTGTCATCAACCAAGTCAGTATAGCAACCTAACATATTTTTTTCAAGGTAGGGATCGATAGTGTTAAGACGTGTTCCATGGGGATCTGTTGAACTACCTTCACCCTTCTTCCTCTTTTTGAACCACTTATTAAATGTTAGTGGCATTTTTTAAATGGATGTTGTGATGTTTCTTCAAATGTTCTTTGAATATTGATATTTTGATTCAGTTTAAGAAGATGTCTTATACCCCCAAAGAATCATTATCACGCGCAGTATAGTGCGTCACCAATATGCGTTATGTGTATTATTTTGTCGACATGAAAAAGCTGCCGTTCTGGAAAATATGTATTATACCCTAAAGAATCATTATCATGTGCAGCATAGTGCACCACCAATATGCGTTATGTGTATTGTCTTGTCGACCTGAAAAAGTTGTCGTTATGGAAAAGTTGTATTGTACCCAAAAGAATCATTATCACACGCAGCATAGCGTGCCACCAATATGCGTTATGTGTATTGTCTTGTCGACATGAAAAGCTGATGTTATGGAAAAGTTGTATTGTACCCTAAATAATCATTATCACGCGCAACATAGCGCGCCATCAATATGCATTATGTGTTTTATCTTGCCTATAAAAGCCTAGCGCATTTTAGTTATTATTTGCGCTTTACCAAAACAAATAGAAAAACTTTCCATAAATTTTTATTTTTCTTGCATTAAGAAATGTCTAGATGCAATGTCGTACCAAGGTGTTATTGTGGCAAACGTGCAATTTTGAAGACATGTTGGTCAAATAGTAATGTGGGGCACAGACGCTGGATATGTCAACAACTTGTAAGTTATTGTTTTGGAAAAAAATGTTTGTTAATATTTTTAATATAACATGTTAACTAATAGTGTTGTGTTATAATCCACATTGGTAGGACGAAAATCAATGTGGATTTGAAGAAAGGTATGATGAACCCATTAACCAGGAATACTACAAATCATGTTTGCAGTATGTTTGGAATATGACCGGTGAATACGAACTCCAGATCTTTAAACTACAATAATAACTTGGGGCAGTGCAGGAGAAACTAAAAGAGGCAGAAGAAGAAAAAAATAGGCTGGAAGAGCAATTTAAGTGGTTGAAGCATAGAATAATGGGCGATAGTGACTAAACAAACACATGGATGTGTTGAGTATAGTATTTTATCTTTATGTTTTATGTGTCATGTATTTTCATTAATTGTACCGAATTTAAATTATGGTAAGTTGTCATTTTTTATTTTTGTGTTGTAGTATTAAACTAATAAATAATCCCGAGAAATAAAAATACATGCGCAAATAATGTAAAACATAAATAATGTTGCTATTATGAATGTCATATGTACATATAATAAAAAATGTCAATGTGTCTCACAGCATGTATGCTTTAAAGCATTGGTTGGCCTGAGGCGCATCCCATCCCGCCCGACTACACTATCAGGATCATCTTCATCACGTTGTCTCTTTATCGGAGGATGCGCTGAAGCATGATCGTCGGTAAGGCTGGCAGGCTCGATAGAAGGGGTCGTCGGTGCAGCAGTAACCTAAAAAATAATAAGATATTTTAGTATATAAAATATATTACTAATGTACGTGTTAGCTAATTTTTTTTAATGGTCTTACCTTAGGTCTCGGAAGGCTCCTGAATATAATCATTCGTGTCATGCATGTTAGTATCGCACAAAGTGGCCTCCGTGATGGGCGATGATGATGCCTTTTAAAAAAATGCTTTAGATATTGATGAATAATCAATGAGATAAAAACAAATATAAATAATAGTAATACAAACAAACATATGCATGTGAAAGATCCTCAGCATCCCTCGATGATGACCCATAGCTAAGTCGGCGCCCACTATGCACATCTCGTATCGGACGATCATCAACAACCGTCGATGGCTCTGGGGGACCAGGAAAATACCGATCCCACTCTTGTCGTGTAATGGCCGTGCCCGCGATCAACAATGGAGCTGACGGGTCACTTGCGAAGTCCCTGGCATCAGCTGAAGGCTGAATGACGGCATATCATAAGAAGCATCGTCTGGCTCAAGGTGGTCACTCGGCTGATCAACTCAAAAATCCTCAATAGGTGGCTCAACTCCCTCTTGCCGGGGACCACGTCCCCGTGGGACACCTCTTCCTCTCTGGGCACGCCTGACACGTAGACCACGTTAAGGCGCCACTGCTGGCCCACGATGGTATGCTTTGGCGGCATATAATCAGCCTCGTTTCCTAAACTCTTGTCATCTCGGGCTCGCCTCAATGTCCGGGAAGCCAGATCCGTAACCTGGCGGCGATACTCGTGCAAAGCTACCGCTTCCTCGCCGGTATGCTGATGCATATGCATCCCAAACTAGTAGAACAAATGTAAGCCAATAGACTACACAACATGTAAAATATTAATTACGGAACACTTGGTTAACATTATAAGTAAGTATAACAGATAACATACAAGTGCCTCATGCCTCCCGACGTATGGCATGTACCGACCACCGGCACGATGAACGGGATTCCCGATGAAATGTTGGGTAACGCTGCGGTACCAGCCCATATACTCATGCTCACCATCTGTACGCTCAGATGGAGGGGGTGGCGGAATCAGGTCATGCCGACGGTCCCAAATATCAATCTGCACCTCTAGCCAGACCACGTATGTCTGGTCAACCTTGGAACGATTTTCCCGTTGGTAATGTGTCCTAAGCCAAGCAGGCGGAGTAGGTACAAGTTGGGGTCGACCAAACTGGTGAAGGACTCGCTCAGTTGCATGATGCTCGACAATATCGAGACACGTCAATGAGATGAAAGAGCTCCACATAAGTCGGCCGCTCGAGCAATAATCGGGCAAACTAGCTATTAGCTCGTCGATGTATGTCCTTCATATGAACTATTAAGTAAAAATAGGAATCGTGAGTAAACGCAACACATGTAAAGCCAGGCCAAGTAAACTTAAGTATACATGTACCTGCGTGCCCTCCAACAAATCCAACAAATCCCTGCAATAGAGGAGATTATGTTGAGCCTTCACCTCGCGTCCGTAACCACGCCTATCAACCCACGTCCTAGCTAAAGGGAGAAACGGTGGAGGTGGTGCATCCGGAGCGATGGATGGTAGAGGTGGTTGCAACTGCATGAACCGCTCCTAGGCCCAAACCTAATATACAATGTGGACGTAAATTTAAGGTATATTTTTACTATGTATGTTATAATCATGAAAATAATTGACTATGTTTTCACCTGCAGCAGCAGCAAAAATCCGGCAACGTCTCGCTGGGTGCCCGTGCTCGCCCGACACATCTGCCTATACAAGTAACCTAGAACAGCTGCACCCCAGCTATAACCAGGTAAATCATCTAGCCGCTCAAGATGATAAAGAAATCTCAAGCTGACTAGGTTTTCCGAAGTGTTCGGGAACAATACCCCACCAAACATAAGCAACAACAACAATCTCGTGTATCAGTTGATATGAAGATCCGGTGTATCATCTGTAATGTCCGCATCCATCGCAATGTAGCTGGACGGGCGTCAACTGCAAACGACTGGCCCTACTTAATGTAACCTCCTCCACTGGCTAGAACCTGGTGAGCCGCTGCAACATCTGCAGTTACTGCAATCCCGTATAATCTCTGATAGCATGCGGTAAAGCTACATGATGTCCATCAACCGGCAGCCCATACAGAACCTCCATGTCCTGAAGCGTGATAGCAGCCTCGCCAATGGGTAAATAAAATGTGTGTGTCTCCGGTCTCGATCATTCTATCAAAGTCGTTATCAACGACTAGTCCAACTACAACCGGCCGGTATCAATAATCCTATAGAAACCCGTATCTTGAAGGCGTCTGATTATAC
Organism: Nicotiana undulata; assembly: GCA_005239495.1. Classification (NCBI taxonomy): domain Eukaryota; kingdom Viridiplantae; phylum Streptophyta; class Magnoliopsida; order Solanales; family Solanaceae; genus Nicotiana; species Nicotiana undulata. The sequence continues at coordinate 161,466 of ML281969.1, read as the reverse complement.
GAGGATGGAGTGTGTGGGCCCTAAAAATGTCCCACACATCGTCTACCCGTCTAGCGCGAAATGTCTGGGCAAAATACTTCCCCCTCCCATATGTACGAAGACCTATGCTCGGCCTGTAGCAACAGTAGCTCTAGCGAGGCAGGTCCGGGATACACAAACGAAAGCTCCATGACGACTACTGTAAATTGAACAATATTAATTAAAGTATTTTTATTTTTCATTGCTTAACATCTTTAATATATTGCAATATCTTTAATATTAAAATTTATTCGATATTTTTACTCTATTGTTAATTTGGTTGATACATTTTCTATATTATAATTCTATATTTTATTTGTTGGTTTATTATTTTATATGTTACTTTAATATTTTATATGTTAGATTCTATTTTATATGTTTGTTTATTATATAATATGTTTGTTTCTTATTTTATATGTTAGTTTATTTTTTTGTATGTTAGATTAATATTTTATATGTTAGATTACTATTTTATATGTTTGTTTATTATTTAATATGTTTGTTTCTTATTTATATCTTAGTTTATTATTTTATATGTTAGTTTATTACTCACCTATTTTTTACTATAATAAAATTAAATAATTAATTTTTGTAACAATACTTAGTTTGACAAATATTGTTGTTTTCTAATGTTATTTTTTTATGTTTGTTGACTAGAACTCGAGAGAGTTTGTGTTTCAACTATCAACTTTTTTCAGATATTTTTGGGTTTAACAACTAATTAAATGATTAATTTCAATAGCTACAAAGATACCACGCTAAATGACACTACATTTTACTACGCTAAAAAGGCATTACATTACAAATATGAGCACTACATTAGGGCATATGATACCACTACAGTGACCATTACAGATATGAGCACTACATTAGGGCACACGATACCACTATGGGTGATGGAAGAGAAGTGTCACGACCCAAATTCCTAACCTTAGGGATCGTGATGGCGCCTAACACCACACTTTCTAGGCAAGCCAATGTTAGAAATAAATTAACTAATTTTCTTAATTAATTACTTAAGCATAAATAAATAAATTCCAAATGAACTTAATTAGAATAATTCCCTACAACGATAAAATAAAGTAATAATAATGACCAATTAAATAAAACGTACTATGAACTAATTATATAAATAACTCTAAGACTACCCCAGGGTCTGGTGTCACAATCCACGAACTATTAAAGAATACTACAAGTAATGGTTGAAAGAAATAGTGTAACTGTTTTGAATAATATAAAACATTATATGTAAAAATAGGAGAAGACTCTCGGAGTCTGCGAACGCCAGCAGATGTACCTCGTGTCTCCAAATGAATAGGTGATCGTCCTGAAATCCTCTACTGCTGACTAGTACCTGGATCTGTGCAAAAGAGCACAAAGTATTGAATTAGTACAACTGACCCCATGTACTGAGTAAGTGTTGAGCCTAACTTCGACGAAGTAGTGACGAAGCTAAGGCGGGGCTTCAACAATATAATTGATAACAATAATAAATAATAAAAACATAAAAGAAATCTAAACCAATAGATAAATAAGTGCTGCAACAAAATAAAATAACTCAGCTATAACCAATTCTCAAATAAATTCCCAAATTTCCAAACTTTAACTTCGAATAAAAATAGTGCTAAAATATTTAAAGAGTAGTAAAACAGACATTTGAACTTTTCAAAACTTTTATTTTCTTGTTCTTTAAAAATCAGTAAAATTATAAATGTCCTCCCTTATCACTCCTTGTTGTGGCGTGCAACCCGCTCCCACCTGTCCTCCCTTATTACTCATCCCTATAATGTCACCCTTATTACTCCTGTTGCGGCGTGCAACCCGATCTCACCTGTCCACCCTTATCACTCCTTGTTGCGGCGTGCAACCCGCTCCCCCAGACATATCATATCAATTTATTCATAAATTTCACAATTCAGGCCAAACCTTTCACAATATTTTTGTCTCAACAATTATAAATAATAAGCTGTATTTTTTCTCAAAACTTCATCAATATCCTCTCAACCATGAAACCAACAAGAATATCAAAATATATATATATTTATTTCGTAAAAACAAGGCCAAACCTCTCAACCATTTTTATATCACAAGGAAACCATCTCAAACAACCAATACTCTTTCCAAATAGTCACAACAATATCTAACAATAAATCAACAAGGCCAAATAGTCATAGAAACAATAATGAACACATAACAATTAAGATAATGATTAAATAAGTGGGGAATGGGAAAGGGGATCATGTTTATCAAGAAAATTGGGTGGTGCATAGATACTCGTCACCTCACCTATATACCACGCCCATGCATTTCACATAGCAAACAAGTGGGGAGTCCTATTCCCTCAAGTCAAAGTTAGACCAAACACTTACCTCAATTCCGCAGGCCACTCACTGCTCAATTATTGCTTTCCCTTTTGAATTCACCTCTAACTTGATCGAATCTAATCAAAATTAACTTAATATCATTAACTAATTCTAAAGGAACTAACTTTATTGAAAAATATATTTTTTGCTAAGTTTTCTAAAAAAAAAGTGAAAACCCGACTCTCGGGCCCGCTTGGTCCAAACTCGGGGTTCGGAGCAAATTACGTTTGCCCATTCGCCCACGAACCCAAATATGCTATTATTTTTGAAATCCGACCTTGATTTGATATAAAAATTCGATTTTTACAAAAACTCCCTAATTCTACCCAAACCCTCTATTTTTACCATAATTGTTTTTTTTTTTTGTTTTTGCTTTAAAAGTGATGCAAAATAGTAAGGAATTGAAAGAAAAAAGTTTGGAATTGAGTACCTATGAATTGGGGATGAAGATTGTTGAAGAAAAATTGTTTTTAGGGCCGGAACCTCGAAAAATTGGAGAAGAAAGGGTTCTGCCCGTTTTTAAAAGGTTTTTATAATAACTGGACAGGTACTCTACACGATCGCGGGCCTAGGGCTGCATTCGCATAGGCTCAGCATCCCAGCCCTATGCGATCGCGAGCCTAGGGCCGCGTTCGCACTGCCTAACGACTACCCAGCCCTGCCTGACTCTATGCGATCGCGACCTTCTTGGTGCTTTCGCGTAGGGTAAACTTTCCCCAGCTTCGCGTTCGCACCTCTATCTCTACGATCGCGTATAACAAAAATTAGGGCCCCAACCTTTACTCTATGCGATCGCGGAACTTCCTATGCGATCGCATAGAGCAAAATACCTTGGCACCAGCAATGAAAAACCAGCAGTTATTTTTAAGTGAAAAACACCCCGTGGCCTACCCGAAACTCACCTGAGCCTTCGGGGCTCTAAAAAAAATCATGCATGCAAGTCTAAAAATATCATACGGACTTGTTCGTGCCATAAAATCATGAAAATAACATGTAAATCTATGAATTAAACATCAAAACTCATCGTTTTCAACAAGAACTCTTAAAGTTCATAATTTCTCAACCGGATGTCTGAATCACGTCAAACGAACTTCATTTTTTACCAAATTTCACAGTTAACCTTTAAATATCATAACAAATCTGTACCGGGCTTCGGAACCAAAATACGTGCCCGATACCAATGATTTTTAGCATTATTTTTTTCTTTAATTCATAAACATTTCAGCAAAATAATTTCTTTCAAAAATTAATTTCTAAGGCTTGGGACCTCGGAATTCATTTTCGGGCACACGCCTAAGTCCATATTTTACCGCGGACCTCCCGGGACCGTCGAAACACGGATCCGGGTCCGTTTACTCAAAATATTAACCAAAGTCAACTTTTATCAAATTTAAATTCTAAAAATCACTATTTCTCATATTTTCACGTAAAAGCTTTCCGGTTTCACGCCCGAACTGCGCACGCAAATTGAGGTGTTTAATTTTAGTCTTTTTATGGCTATTAAGCATGGAACTGAGTCTAATTTTATAAAATAACCCCTTGAGTCATCACAAGAAGGATGCATGACTTCATCATGGTTGAAGACTCCGAGTTGCGGGACGTTATCTGTGACGATCCCTACTAAGAAGGTTGGAGATCCAGCTATGACAGTTCCTAAGAAAAGGAAGGAGTTCAATGATGTTGATCAAAAAGCCATTGAGAAAAAAATTTGCACTAAGAAAATTTTGGTGTGTGGAATAGGTCCTGATGAATACAACAGGATATCTGCTTGTCAATCTGCAAAAGAAATATGGGAAGCTTTACAGCTCATGAGGGAACCACACAAGTGAAGCAATCGAAGATCGACATGCTCACCACTGAATGTGAGCTCTTCAGAATGAAGGACGATGAATCTGTTCAAGATATGCATACTCGATTCACTTCCATCATCAATGATCTGCACTCTCTTGGTGAAATCATTCCCAGGAACAAGATTGTAAGAAATATCCTTAGCGTGCTGCCCAACTCTTGGGAAAGTAAGGTAAACGCCATCACTGACGCGAAAGATTTGCAGACACTGACCATAGACGAGCTGGTTGAAAATTTGAAGACTTACTAAATGAAGAAGAAGAAAGACAGTGAGAGAAGAGAACCAAAGAAGGAAAATAACATGGTTCTTAATACATATGACTCAAGTGGTGAAGACAGTGATATGGCATACCTGACTAGAAGATTTCAGAAAATGGTTCACGGGAATGGAGGTATCCCAAAGAGGGGTAGTTCTAGAAATCAAAGAATTACGACCTCTGTCATAAATGTGGAAAACCAGGGCAGTTCATCAAGGACTGTCCTCTCCTAAAACAAGAACATTCCAAGCACAACTCAGACAAAGTAGCCAAGAGGAACCCGGTTCCTGATAAACGTTTCAAGAGAAAGAATGTCGCTGACAATGTTGTGAAGCAAGATCTTGCAGCATGGGGAGACTCCTCCAGCGAGTCTGAAGAAGAAAATGATGGTGGTGATAGTTCACTTATGGCAGTGGAAAGTGGAACAACTGAGTATGACTCAATCTTTGCTTTCATGGCTCAATCAGATGACGATGAAGATGACGACAATGATGAGGTAAACTTTCTGGATGTTCAAAGAAATCTGACATCCTAATCTCCAAAAAAGCTCATGTCATTAGCAAATGTATTAATTTATGCTCACAATAGTCTTATAATGATAAGGATGCTCTAATTATGGAATTAGGAGATGCTGAACAAACCAGAGATGACCTAGTAGTTGTTATAGTTGATTTGAAAGAAATAATAGATAATCTGAAAAATGAAAAGGATGTTCTAGCTGAGAAAATCACTAGCGTAGAACACGAAAGAGATGATCTAATGGTGGTAGTGGTTGACTTAAAAGAAACCATTGAGTGTGTTAGTAAAGAAAAAAGAAGCTTTAATTAAGAAAGTTGCTATCATTGAGCAAGAAAGAGATGATCTTTTAGTAGTGGTAGTAGACTTAAAGGAAACAATAGAAGAACATAAAATTGAAATTAGGCTTGGAAATTCTGAAAAGGGAAAAGAAGTTGCGAGTGAGGCACACATTAAACTTGAGAATTAGTTGAATTTGGTAAAAACTAGTTTGTGTGTTGAACTTGAGAAAAATAGACAGCTTCAGGCAAAATTAGAAAGAGTGAAGAGTGATCTTGAAAAATCTCTTAAGTGGACCTGGTCCTCTGATGCTATTATCTCCATGTATGTTAACAATGGTGGAAACATGCAGGGAATAGGGTTTCAAAGGGAGAAAACTTCGTACAACCCTCATAGCAAGTATGTTATTGTACCTGACAATTGGTTGTGTACCCACTGTGGTAACAATGGGCATTTCAAAGAAAACTGCAAGGCCAAGGTTCAGTCTCTTCAGAAAAATAAGATTTTTGCTGAAAGAGTGACTACTGCTAGAGGACCTGGTTCCACTCATAGAAAACGCATATTACATGCATGGACTAAAAGAGCACGCATTCATCCCTTTACTCATTACAAGAGACCCAAACTTGTTTGGGTTCCTAAATCTAACCCTTGATTTCCTTGTGCCGGGAGCAGTGAAAGGAAACAGCCAACAGTGGTACATGATAGTAGCTGTTCAAAGCACATGACTGGAAATACAATGGATTTTCTTTCACTGAAAGCCCTGCAAGGAGGGAGTGTATCCTTTGGAAATGGGAAAAAGGGATATATGTTGGGTTTTGGAAGGATAGGGAAGTCACTCACTCACTATTGAGAATAAGTACTATGTCAACGGTCTCAACTACAGTCTATTGAGTGTCTCAATATGTGACAAGAGAAATAAGGTAGAATTCTTGTCCAAGATATGCACAGTCACCAACCTTGTAACTGATGAAGTGGTGCTTGTGGCTAAAAGATACAAAAATATCTACGTTGCGGATTTTGAGTCTCTACAAAGCGGTGATCTGAGTTGTTTGAGAGCAGTTGATGATGATGCTGAACTATGGCACAGAAGGCTGGGGCATGCAAGCTTCTCTCTGCTGAATAATCTGGTCCAGAAGGACCTAGTTTGTGGTCTGCCCAAGTCAAGGTTCAAAGAGCACAAAGGTGTGATGCCTACGCAAGAAGAAAGCATGTAAAATCTTCATTCAAGCCCAAAAAGGACGTCAGCACCTCAAAACCACTTGATATTCTTCATATTGATCTATGTGGACCAATGAGGGTGCCAAGCATGGGAGGTAAAAGGTACATCTTCGTGATGGAGGATGACTACTCCAAGTTCACTTGGACTCTGTTCCTCAGAACCAAGGATGAAACCTTTCAAGTATTTGTGGCCTTTGTGAAGAAGATTCAAGTAAAGATGGGATCAAAAGTAGCTTGCATCAGATCAGATCATAGAGCAGAATTTGATTATGCAAAATTTGATGAATTCTGTAATGAAAATAGCATTACCCACAACTTCTCAGCCCCAAGTACACCACAGCTAAATGGAGTTATGGAAAGGAAGAACGGGACGAACAATGTTGATTGATAGTGGGATTGCAAAAAATTGTTGGGCAGAAGATATCAACACTGCTTGCTACTTGGTGAACAGGTGCATGATCAGGTCCGTTTTGAACAAAACTCCCTATGAGTTGTTGAATGGAAGGAAGACCAAGCTGACTCACTTGAGAACATTTGGATGCAAATGTTATGTTCTTAACAATGGAAAGGATCAGCTCAAAAAATTTGATGTCAAGAGTGATGAAGGAATCTTCCTGGGTTACTCATCTTAGAGCAAAGCCTACAAGATATACAAAAACGAACCCAGTGTGTTGAGGAGAGTGTAAATGTGATTTTTGATGAGTCTCATCTCTTCTGTGAGAAGAGCAAGAACGATGATCAAGATGTAGAACCTTTATTGATTCCAGGTGAAGTTATTGATATGGCAAATGGGAAGGCAGACATGATGATCCATGTCAAGGAGATCAGTGAAGACAATACAACCCCTTCCTCATCTGTTGGGTAAGAACCAGGTTATACAATCACAACCGCAGAAGCTGAAATAGAGTGGTTGATGCAGTTCAAGGTACTCCACTGGTTGCAGACAGAAGCATCAAGAAACTCAGTCAGGCATGCCCAGCTCCTCTACAAATGAGATTCAAGTGCCAAACTGGAAGCGCAAGAGTTCACATCATCTTGACAATATAATCACCCCTCTGGATTTAGGAGTTCAAAGCAGATCAAAAGCTAGAAATTCACTTGCCTTTTCGGCATTTCTCTCCCAAATAGAACCCAAAAATATTAAGGAAGCCTTGAAAGATGCAGACTGGATCACAGCTATGCAAGAGGAGCTGCATCAATTTGAGAGAAACAAAGTATGGCACCTAGTACCTAGGCCTACAGACTGTACCATCATTGGGACCAGGTGGGTATTCAGGAACAAGCTTGATGAGTTTGGGAATACAACAAGAAACAAGGTAAGGCTTGTGGTTCAAGTCTACAACCAGTAGGAAAGAATTGATTATGATGATACATTTGCTCCAGTTGCTCGAATGGAGGCTATCAGAATTCTCATTGCCTTTGCATCTCATATGGAATTCACATTGTTCCAAATGGATGTCAAAAGTGCATTTATGAATGGCTTCCTCAAGGAAGAAGTCTATGTCAAGCAACCTCCAGAATTTGAATGTCATGAGCATCCTAAATATGTGTTCAAGTTGGACAAGGCACTATATGGGTTGAAGCAGGCTCCTCGAGCGTGGTATGAAAGGTTGTCAAAATTTCTTTTAGAAAATGGCTTTGCAAGAGGAAAAATTGACAATACCCTTTTTGTAAAGAAACAAGGGAGGAACCTACTCATTGTTCAAGTATATGTCGATGACATCATTTTTGGGGCAACAACTGATTCTCTGTGTGAGGAATTTGCAAAACTCATTGGAAGTGAGTTTGAGATGAGCATGATGGGAGAGTTGAATTTCTTCTTGGGTATTCAAGTGAACCAGTTCCCAAAGGGAACATTTATAAGTCAGCAAAAGTACATCAAGGAGCTTCTGAAAAGGTTTGACATGGAAGCATCAAAAGTGATTGGCACTCCCATTGCCACTACTACACGTCTGAATATGGATGAACTTGGCTCTCCGGTCAATCAAACCATGTAAGTATCATTGGATCACTCATGTATCTCACTGCAAGCAGACCACATATCAAATTCAGTGTGGGTCTGTGTGCAAGGTTCCAGTCAAAATCCAAAGAATCTCATCTGAAGGCTGCTAAAAGAATTTTGAGATATCTTAAGGGAACGCAGGACCTGGTTCTCTATTACCCTTCAGGTGACAGCTTTAATCTTATTGGGTATGCTGATGCTGATTATGCAGGTTATCTGGTGGACAGAAAAAGCACATCTGGAATGGCTCACTTTTTGGGTTCCTGTCTTATCTCATGGGGTACAAGGAAGCAAAATTCAGTGGCACTCTCAACAGTTGAAGTAGAATATGTTGCAGCTGCTTCCTGTTGTGCTCAACTACTGTGGATCAAACAACAACTGGAAGACTTTGGAGTGTACACTGATTGTGTACCTCTCTTGTGTGACGGTACAAGTGCACTCAACATGGCCAAAAATCCAGTCCAACACAAGAGGACCAAGCACATTGATGTGCGACATCACTTTCTCAGAGACAACGTTGAAAATAGGCTTATTTGTATGAATTTCTGCAGCACAGAAGATCAAATTGCAGACATACTTACCAAAACCTTGAGAAGAGAACACTTTGAGAGAAAACGGCTGGCATTGGGGTTAATAAAGCCCAACTGAGGACCTGGTTCCCAACATATGGCTATGAATGTCACATACAGGTAAAACTAGCTAAAGTGTTTTCTGGACAAGTCTAACTCACTTCTATACCGTTACAGGTAGACACGCATGATGATTACAGAGGTAGCTGAGGCAATACATGAGCAGTAAAAGAGGGTTAAGCTGACTTGCAAGAGTTGTCAGGGAACCTGGTTCTTGTGACACGGGTTAGTAGTCTCTTTTTTTCTCATACTCAATTTAAAATGAACAAAAACAATGCCACATCATCAGCTTTTCAGTTTCTTTATGTCACGTCTTTTCTTTCAAAATCGGTTCACCTGTCTCTAAGCGACGCATCTCCCTATGTACTTGCCGTTGTTTCAGAACCCGTTCCTCTTTTCTTCATAAATACTACCAACTCCATCATAACCCTTCACTTCCAAAATTTAAACCATTCTCTTGTCTTCTCTCTTCTCAACTCTTAAACGCTCTTCCTGCAAACCCTTACCATGGCTGAAAATCAAACAACCTCAAATACAACTGATGATAAACCTATTGAGCCCTCACTTGTCAAAACTCCGTCATTCGTTTCCTCTCCCACCACTGTCTCTAATCCTAAACCTTAAACCAACGTCTCTTCCGCACTCCACTCTTCTCTCTACCCACTCCGATTCTGGTCCTCACCCAAATTGTGAAGAGTCGAACAAACCTGAGAATGTTAGTATTCCTCCATCTTCGCCTGAAAAGAAAAGCGAGCAAGGTAAAAAGGAAAGTTTCATTCCGGAAGAAAATTAGGGAAAGTCGTCTTCTACAGTGGAAATATCAACGATCAGTCCAGAAATAGCTAAGGCAACTATAGAAGGTTGCGATTCTACTAGTATTTTTGCTTCCCTTGTTACTGTTTCTATGGAACCTCAAGAGAGAGGCTATCGACAACATGCTTTCCATTGCTGCTGAGGGGGTGGTTGTTTAAGACGATTCTAGAAAGCCTGAGTCTCAAGGGGAAGAGACTCAACCCTCAATGGGGGAAGGAACACTTGTGCATTTTTAACATCCGGGACAAGAAGAAAACACTGGGACTCCACTTGATGGACCCGATCCCTCTCCTGAGGATCCAGGTCAGGAATCATCATCCTAGGTCAATTTCGACCCTGCTCCTTCTCCTCACTTTGATGCTGAGCCTTTGAACATGGTATCACCTGAGATGAAGTCCACTGATGAAGAGGATTTAGATGATGTGGTGCTAAGTAAATTTATCAGGGTAAGGAAGTCAGTGGCAACTCCAGAGCCACCTCCAAAGCGACCCACTGCCAAGTTCCAGAAAAAAGAGGCTCTTGAGTCTGCTCTCAAGAAAAGTCAGATGAGTCGCAGGAAGAAAAGATTGGTCAAGGATGGACAAGTTGCGGTTGATAAAGATATTCATGTTGTTGTAGTTGATGAGGAAGATAGTCTGCTCTCAATATGACAGTGTATGAATAATAATACAAGGAAGGTGACTCCGAAGCCTGTGAACGCAGCAACAGGTTACCTTGAGTCTCCTCAGCAATCATCCGCGCAGTTACTAACAATCAAAACCTGGATCTGTGCAAACAAAAATGCACAGAAGAGTAGTATGAGCACACCACAGCGGTGCCCAGTAAGTATCAAGACTAACCTCGGTGGAGTAGTGACGAGGACTAGTCAAGACACCACTGGTCTACAAAAATAATTAACATGAATATAGAAGTAACCGAACACTACATCTATCTAAGAATTTACAGGATAATTTACAACACTGACAATATAATGCGGAAGGGAAATTACAGAAAAATAACCACGAAACAACATAAATTACACAGAAAGATGGATAGCCAAACAAACCAAACCCGAAGAAAACACAATGCAATAGAGAACCCCACAACTCAACTCTGCATTTATTTATTCACATCGAGCCTTAGCCATTAAATTTCATAAATTGGTGGGAACCCTTAAACAACAGATCATATGAAAAGCTTTGCTAATAAAATCATTTTTATGTAGAAAGATTTCCTTTGAAAACATACTTTCTCCAAAATATATATAAGTATATGTACTAGAGAGGGTTACGTAAAACATAGTTTTCTTTCAAATTACGAAGTTTCCAAAGATACTTTCCAAATCAAGACTTCCAAGTATCATTTTATGCAAGACTAATGCTTTTCAAATATACTTTCGATGTAAAAGTCTTCAGCTATAATCATTTCGAAAACCATTACTTTTCAATAATACCTTTTCAGAAAAATCTCGTAATCATAATCTCCTCAAGGTAAATCTGTCGGAACTCAGTCCGTACTCAAAACTTGTCTTGTCAATAAATGTAGTAAGGGATCAATGCGAATATCCGGATTTAAACAACGGAATATTAACTCTTAAACAAATGCGGTAGATATCAAACAAGAACACGGAAAAGTATAATGCAAAGACAAGTGCACGGCATGTCCCCTCGTGCTAAAGTAAATAATCACTTGGCACGGAATGTCCCCTCGCGCATAAATAAATAAATGAACACTCGGCACGGAATGTCCCCTCGTGCAATAAATAATAAACAATCGGCACGGCATGTCCCCTCGTGCGATAAATAATAAATAATCGGCACGGCATGTCCCCTCGTGCGATACATAATAAACAATCGGCACGGCATGTCCCCTCGTGCGATAAATAATAAACAATCGCCATGGCATGTCCCCTCGTGCGATAAATAATAAACAATCGGCACGGCATGTCCCCTCGTGCGATAAATAATAAACAATCGGCACGGCATGTCCCCTCGTGCGATCAATAATAAACAATCGGCACGGCATGTTCCATTGTGCGATAAATAAATACACAATAAATCGACGAAACATATCAACTATAGGAACCATAAATCACAATGTCCCAGCAAGGGAATCAACAATGCAACCAATACCATAACAGCAAAGCAATAATAGAAAACACACCATCCCGGCAAGGGAGTCAACAATGAAAAACAATACCATCCCGGCAAGGGAAAAACAGCTATAACCAATCTCGCCTAAGCAATTAACTTTACGGAATAAAACTCAGCTCAAACGAAGGCCCAGTAATAGGCAACATCAAGAAAACATCAGCAACATAATTATTCATCAATTAGACCCAAGTAGCACATAATAGAAAAAGTCGTATAGATCACAATGTAAGACTCACGGGCATGCTTGACTCTAACGAAACGACTGTTCTAACTACGACTAAACAACTATAAAGCTAGATAACACTAATATAGTCAATTGAGCAGTTTTAGAAAGCAAATATAGCATGGAGGTGAGAGCAATAAAATATTCAGTTAAGTCAATTAAGATCAAATAGCCAACGAAGGAATCCAAAAGCAAGTAATTCTAATTTAAGCAGGAAAGGATGAAGTAAACAACCAAGGATTCAATTATAACAATTACAACTCATACACAGGTAACATAAGGACCTACGAATCCTAAAAGGTCAATCTATTTGCAAATAAGTTCGAGTACACACTCGTCACCTCGCATACACGGACTACAGTCAACAAAGAAGACTCAACCCTAAGGGGGAGTTCCCCCACACAAGGTTAGGCAAGATACTTACCTCAAAGACGACAACCGGGTACTCAAAAATGGACTTCTCGGGCGGAAAGACCTCCGAACGGCTCAAACTCAACCAAAACAACTTCAAAACACACATAAAATGTATAAGGAACTATTCCAAATAATAAAGTTTCAATCTTTACTAATTTATAAAAATCGACCCAAAAGTCGACTCCCGGATCCGCACCTTGGAACTCGACAAATTTTACAAAATTCGATTACCCATTACGATACGAGTTCACACATACCAAATTTATCAAATTCCGATGTCATTTGGTCCGTCAAATCATGATTTTTCATTTTTTGAAGTTTTCTTTCAATTTCCCCCAATCAAAACATGGATTAATTCAAAAACGAACTTCTGTAATCATATTAAAATGCAAAAATAATACTTATATACTGACCCCGATGAAAAGACGAGAAGAACGCCGCAAAAATCACCTCAATCGGAGCTCTAGAACTCAAGATATGCTCAAAATACTAAAATGACGCGGTCTGGTTTTTCTATACTCAGGGATTTCGCACCCGCGACCAAAATACCCGCACCTGCGCATTTCCAGCTGTAATTTCCGCACCTGCGGACCATTTTTCGCACCTGCGGCTCCGCGGGTGCGGATCCAAACTCGCACCTGCAAAACACCAGCACCAGCTCTCTTCTCCGACACTAAAATGAGCATAACTTCCTCATACGATGTCCAAATTTGATGATTCTTTTTGCTATAGCTCCGTAATTACGATACGGATCTAATGCTTCAATCAAAACAGAAATTGGAGCTCATTTTCTTAATGTGGTACCAATTATGCTTGAAGAAACGACGCCGAAACCTCAAAAACGAGCGCAACACAACCCATATCTATCTGAAACCCACCCGAGCCCCTCGAGACCTCAACCAACAATTCCCACAAGTCATATATCACTACCCGAACTTAGTAGAACCTTTGTAAAACCAAAAACAACACCAAAATACCGAATCAACCTCGGATTCAAGCCTAAGAACTTCTAAACTTCCAAAATTCGCCAACGATGCCGAAACTTACCAAACCACGTCCGAATGACCTGAAATTTTGCACACACGTCAAAAATGACACTACGAACCTATTCCAACTTCCGGAATCACATTCCAACCCCTCTATCAAAATTTCCACTTCCGGTCGGATTCCTCAAAAACTTTCAATTTTCTATCTTTAGCCAAATGACTTCAAAATAACCTACGGACATCAGAATTCACTTCCGATCGCGCTCCCAACTCCAGAATTACCATACGGAGCATTCTCAGGCTCGGAATCCCAAACGAACAGCTATATCACTGAAATACCTTTCATCCCAGATTTATGAAATTCTTCTAAAATGCTATCTTCCATAATATACGCCGGAACGCTCCCGGGTTATCCAAATCCCGGTCCGAACATACGCCCAAGTCCGAAATCATCATACGAACCTGCTGGAACCTTCAAATCCTGATTTGAAGGCTGTTTAGTCAAAATTCCAATCTTAGTTGATTCTTCCAACTTAAAGCTTCCGAAATGAGAATTTTCTTTCCAATTCGACTCCGGATTATCCGGCAACTGAATCTAACCACGCACACATGTCGATATACATAATGTGAAGCTGATTATGACCTTATACCACTGAACGGATCTTAAAATCTCAAAACGACCAGTCAGGTCGTTACAATACCAAAAAGTGTTATGGGGTCGCACATTTCCCCCTGAAATTTTGGATATGGCTGGAATGCATCAATTGGTTGAGATGTGTGAGTTTCAACAGTGGGCACACTTGTTCAATGTGGATGTCCAAAAGTGTATGAGGAAGAGGTACAAAGTTTTTACGCTGACCTCTTCATTGTTGAATCTGATCACATTTGTGCATTGTTGAATGTTGTAGTTATTGTAATGGATTCTGTTGTATTGGGGGGGATTCTCAAGGTTCCTGTTGAGGGTTTGTCATCCGTCCATGGTGCTTGCATCTCTAACTTTCGAAATGCCTTTGTAAAAGAAAGAGCATTGCAGCAAGGGGAACGGGTACATAAAAAGGCTCTTCTTCCTGTTTGCCAGTTGCTTTTTGAGTTGGTCAACAAAGTCCTGCTTCCTCATGCTAAGAGGAGATCCATCACCTCAAAGGATGATTTGATTCTGATTGAAGCCTTGGATAGCTTCAAAACTATCAATCTTCTTTGTATCATGATTGAGCATATGCAGAAGGTGGCAGAGTTCAAAGACGGCAATCATGGCCTCCCTTATGGATTTCTCCTTACGCGAGCGTTCAAGTTCTTTAAAGTGCCTTTGGGACAGGCAAAAGTGGGGACCAAGAAGCAGACCTTCTCAAAGACTACACTAAAAGAGTGTGAGTGCATTGACAAGATTGGAGGAGTAGGCAGCACTTCAACTATCTCTCAGCTCATCAATGCCCAGAATAGCGCTACTGAAGAGATAAGGAAGTTGAAGGCTAGAAATGCTATTTTGGAGACTCAGCTTAGTCAGGCCCAGGAGGCACCAGGTTCTACCAATTCTTCGAACTTAGAGGTTGCCCGTCTGACCAAAGAAAACGATGATCTCAGGCAACAAGTTGAGGACCTGAAGGAGAAATTGCTCAATGAGCAAATGTCCGCCAATGCCCGAATGGAGAGGCTTGCTTTTCTTCCCGATTTTCGATGTTGGGCACCATCTATTAGTTTCCTCAGTATTGTGACTTTGAATTACTTCTTATCCTGAAATAGAAAAACTAAATTCAAAGTAAGTGTTTGATATGGCAGAGTCTCGTTTTAATAACATGTTATAAAATAAAGAATGCAAAGCGAATATACCGAAGACAAGTATAGAGAGAGGTTGATATATTATTCAACTTTCAAAGTAATGTACATAATGAACTAAAAACTCGTCTATTTATAGAAGAAAGGAAGCAACTGCGAGGCTTTTCTTCAGTTGCTTGTAAGTTGTCTGCTTGAGCTGCTCGCAACCTGCATGTTTAATAAGAAGTTGTTGCAAATCATTTCATTGAGTTGCTTGCAACCTGTCTGCATCAGCTGGTTGTTGATAAACTTCAACAAAGTACTAAATGGAAGATTATCTATAGCGGAATAATAAATGGACATCCACAAATAACATTTTCATAACAATTATATACTTTTATCAGACATAATCTCTCCTTTTATTAAAGAATTAATATTCATTATTTTTAAGAGTTTACGCTTTTTAAAAAATACATATTATTTTATAACTTAATTTTATACTATCATTTTCAAAAATTTATATTATAACTTCATATTCATTAATATGGAAACTAATACTCCAATTTATAGAATTATCGACTCATGCAAAAACTTATCCTAAGACTAATTTTATTAAAAATGGCTTACGAGGTCTATTCGCGAAATAGTCACCAGTCACAAGCAGTTAAGCATGGGGTGTTTACGTCGATCTCTCAGGCTTTGCCACGTATTCATGGATGTGCCACCTTCACCCCTCTCTTTCTTCATCAACCCCACGCCCCTCAGCTATGCTTACTTCTTCTGAGCGAAAATGAAAAACAAGAGATGAGACAAATGAAAATGAAAAGGAAATAATAACAGATTAAAATGAAGGCAGAGAGTTTAGTGGTTTCAGCAGCCATTAACATAGGCTTAGCTATTTTGATTCTCTCGCTTTACTCCGTACTGAAAAAACAGCCTTTCTACGCCCCCGTCTATTATGCTCGCCGCCTCTCACTTGGCCACCGTACCGACCACCAGTCTTTTAATTTCCGGCGGTTGCTTCCGGAGCTGAACTGGATTTCTCGTGCCGTTCGGGTTACGGAGGAGGAGATTCTCGACAACTGTGGCCTTGATGTTCTCGTCTTCGTTAGACTCTTCAAATTTGGGTCAGTCGTCGTCCTGTTATTTAGTTTCTACAAATTAAAATTACCTGAGAGCTATATGTGAATTGTTTTATTTGGAGTGTTATTCTAATTATTGTCTTATATTCTCATTGTTGATCCTTGATACCTTTTTGTTTTTGATTCTCATGTATGAAAAAGATAAACTTTCTCTATTAAACATATATATTTGGAGAGAAACACTAGTGAGTGGAGGTTTATTTATTGGTAAAGAAGATCACACAGACGTGGCAGCCTTGAAACTTTTTTCAACTCAATTTATGTATCCTAGTTTAATCGAGGCGGCTAGACTATTAAAGTACAACAACAATTAAACCTGGAACTACATACTAGTTATGGTCGACTACATGAATCTTTCCACCACAATATAATTTGGCTCGTTGTATGCTAGCTAGACTTTACTGCACATACTGTCTTAATTCTACTTATCCTAAAAACCTTACTCTTTTTTTGTGGATAATAATTTTATTAAGTCAAGTACCATGAAAGTACTGTCAATGTACATCAAGTCATCGACAAAATACAAATATGCTCTTAACTCCCTTTAGGCTGATACACCCTTGGTTGTTAAACTGATGATATCTTCTGCAAATGCATACACATGGGACTTTGCCTTATATACTACTTCAACAATCTGCGCTATTCTGCAAAGCGATACCTTACATTTTATGAGATGACTTCAACTTCATTATATTTAAGAGAAAATTGCAGTAAAAATGGCACATAGCATGCGTATTAGATTGTTCTGGTATATGTTGATCTCTGGCTGATTACTGTCTGAGTTTTAACTTCGTACAAAGATTTGCCTTCACAAATCTCATATTGTGTCATGCATGAGAATTTTTCTAGGTATAAGCTTCTTTATAAAGTAAAGCTACGTATGTCAAGCTCTCCCCTAAATGCAATAGTGTTTGTGCAAAGTATAGGATTGCAGATCTTGAGAAGTGAAAGAGTATAATTTTTTTTCTGTGACATGTGAACATATCTGGCTAAAGGCACATTTTCCTATCAATACAAACTTATGCCTTCAATTATCATCAGTGACATGCAATGATTGAACTCATATTTCTACTTGAAACTGTTTCTCAGGATCAGATTCTTTGTTGTTTGTTCTGTTGTTGGAGTTCTGGTACTTCTCCCACTAAATTATACTGGGAGTACTGTACCAAATACGAGCTCTCATTCCATGGATGCTTTCACAATATCTAATATCAGCAGTGGCTCTGACAGGTGATGTTCTCAATGCTACTTGTATACTTCTGCAACTTCATGCAGATAACATATCTCATCTATGTTTTAGCTCGTGTTATCTACAACCTGGTTTATCAGTCCTACGACAGGTTCATAAGTCGCACAAAATTTTTAGGTGTTGAACGCTAATTTTTTAATACAATTGCTGAGTCCATCATTTCTTGTAACAAAATCTGTACAGCTGTTCTCTATAATTGTTAAGATTCTGGACATGATCATTAAATGTTCAGGTATGCTTTTGAAGAGTTAAGTTTGTATTCTGAAAAGTTTTAGAGTTGAATTAATGCAAGAAAGGGAAGCAGTAAGGTTGGTGTAACAGAGGGAGATAGTTCCGTATTCTGTTGGATCCTTAAGGAGCTACAGGTTTTAAATAGGCGGGCATTTTCAGTACTTACTCTTAAAATACCCCTTTTTCGACTCTTAACTTAAAAGGTACCTCTCATGAGATGTTTGAATATCCAACAATGTGAAAACAAGTTCATATTGGTCGATGGGGAGTTATACAAGTTTTAAGTTTGCGAGAGCAACTTAAGAGAATCTGGAGAAACAAATACAGCATACGGAAGCTATTAAAGAACCAAGTTTCTTTAAATGGTTTAAAGCAGGAATCACGAATTAAGTTTTGTTTTCAGTTAGCTTGGAGAAGCACTTGACCATCTAGATAAGGAGTTGAGACTTATTTTTGAGGTAGAAGTAACCCATGTTTGCTTCTCTTTGCTTCTTAAACAAATTTGGGGCTCATAACCCATGTTTGTAGAAGTTCCTCATGTTCTTTGCTGCATTCCTGAAATAAGGAGTGTTGCCAGTGAAAAGGGTTTCTAGAAGATGTGGAATGTTAATGTTATTATTCATTGTGAGAAATAGAAGTCAAATGAAAGGAGGAACTGTTAATTAATTTTCATGAAATCCAGCTTGTAGGTGTGATAACATACCTAGTAGGAACTGAAAGATGTTAAATTTTCGTATATTTTTTATCATATTTAATTTAACAGAGTTCTATAAATTTTCTTTTTCTGGTATTTAGCCATTCGGATAACATCAAGTTTTGTAGCCAATAGCCATCTTCATTCTTGTCTTTTAGTTGTATGTGGTCTGTTATATGTGTGGATTGTTAAGTTCTTACAAAATGGACTTATTTTTTGCATTTATTCTGTCATTCACAGGCTTTGGGTGCATTTTTCTTTCTTGTGCTTTGTCTCGTGTTATGGAATGTACCTACTTTACAAGGTAATGGCTAGCTAGTACTCTTAAATTCATGCTTTCATAATATTGGACTATTGCTTGTTAATAATGTTGACAAGTTGTTAAGTTCGAAAAAGTTTTCCGTCTTTAATGGCAGTTTGCTTCGTAGATGTAATGGTTTCATACTTCTTTTTTTTTTTTGGCAGTAAATGCTAATATCTGGGTTAGTTTTCTAATTTCTTTATAAACAGTTTTCAGATCATATAAAAAGAAGCTTCTAGTTGGCGATCTCTCAGAGTTGGAATTGTGTATATCTGCGAATTGGTGAAAAAATGTTTTGGGGAAAAAAAGAAGTTATTGGTCATGAAATACAACTGTTTATACTTCATATTTTTAATATAATTTTTGTGGTGTTGCATGGAAATAATGCATGAAGTTGTATGACTTGGTTTTTTTTTCCATGGCCTCTTCAGGAGTACAATGACCTTCTTTTCAAAAGGGTTCAGCAGCTATGTAATAGAAGGAGTGAACCTAATCAATTCACCATTCTGGTTCGAGAAATTCCACTTTGCAATGAGCACAAGACTCGTGGATGCAGCGTAGACCACTTCTTTTCCAAACATCATCCATATTCATACGAGTCTTTTCAAATTTTATATGATGGGAAACATCTGGATAAGCTACTAGTAAGAACAAATTACACTTGGTGCATTCAAGTTATTTCCATTAGCTAGTTTTCTATTAGTTCCTTAAGAATTAAGTTTCAGCAGAAGTACTGCCTTTATCTCGAACTAGTTGTAGTTTATTTATGGTTTATCTAGATAATATCCACCAATCAAAAGTGGAGGACTCTATTGTTTATTTCCAGGAGCTTTACTGGTCTGACATAACTGAAAAGTCATACCCTTTTCACTCTTCAAATAATTGACACGTCTCTGTAATGCAAGAATACAAAGTAGAGTACGGGGTGCTCCTTGTTTGATGTTCCTTTCCAGCTCTATGAATTAGTCCACATTATTTGTGTCATAATGATCCTCTCAAGTCAAGTCACAACAATAAATTTGAAAGGCAGGCATTAGTCTGCTATTCAACTGTATGACTCTGATGAATTTTAAAATGTCGCTCATAATTGTAAGTTAAACCCTTGTAAAGAAATGTGCCACTCATAGTAGTATCGCACTCCAGATATAGCCACCCTGCTTCAGTGATTAGCAAAAAGAAATAGTACTACATAGATTTATGCTATTCCTTGAAGATACGGGTTGGTAGAGAATAAAAGAAGGTACTCTGCATTGATGTTGATATGTTGAAAATCGTAAGTGTTTCTAGTAAAATTTCTTTCCCTGTGATTCAGCTTTTATACGGTTTACCCTCATCATGATACTGACAGATGGTATGGATCGTAGTGCCAGGCAAAGTCTCTCACCAAAAAGATTGAGGACCTGAGGCATCTTTCTTCTACTAAGAAATATAGTAGAAACTCATCTGTATCTGATGCGTGGAAATATGGCGCTAAAATAGAGCAGCTGGAAGACATGCTTCAAAACCTTGGTTGTGAAATAAGGCGTATACAGTGCAGAATGACGATTGAGCAGAAGGTTAGTATTCACAGCAAAAGTTTGTGATGGTAATGACAGTACTGGAGTTCAGCAAGTTTTGCTAGCGTGTTTTATTTTTCCCTTTCAGATATGCTTGCTCCAGTTCCCTGCAGCTTTTTTGGTTCAGCCTGTGTGGTGCCTACTCTAATATGTCAAAGAAGTCCAGCCTAGCACAGTGATCACTTAGCTCTCATCGTTAGTTTATTAGTTGGGGTAATAGGTTAAGTCTGTCAGATATATCTAAAAGAAAATTGTGTCATCCATAGAAGATAAGGAAAATTCTAGAGTGAACTTTGCATGCCTTATCGATCATGATAATGACAATGGAAAGGGGCAGAAGGGAATGGGTCCTGATAGATGAGTATGGTCTCTATCCTGAGCTTGTGCTGCCTGGTCACAAGCTAAGAGTGTTATATTTGCTGGTTATTCCTTCTATTGCTTTCATCAGCAATTGAGATCAATGATCATATGGCAGTCTAAAAACGCTATCTCGATTCATTCAAGACCACCTGAAGTAATTGTGCAGTTTCTCAGGTTTGTCTCATATTGCTGTGCGCCACACTCATTTACAAGAGGAACTCTGGGACTAAGATCTTTTTCAAGGAAGCTTCAAATTATTAACTACATTTAGTGTCAAAAACAGATTATCAACAGCTCACTGCTAGATGAACACTTAATGAGTCATCACACATATTTACATTTTAATGTCTTAACTCATGTGTTTCATCACTAGGGTTTCATAATCGAGTTCGTTAATCTGATGTCCTGCGCAGCAAGAAGTATCACTTAAATACAAAGGCAAAGAGGTACTAAAAATTGTTAATGCAAACGCAATTTAGACTAAAGTAAATATAAGGTCGAGAGAGCTATCTTTATTCTGATGTTCAGTTGCTAAACTTCATTTTTTTTAGAACGTCAATATTTTGCTCATTGAGAGCTGCATTGTGCGGCTTTGATCTTGTTGCATTCCCTACCAGTCAGTTACTGGTCACATCTACTTATCAGTTTTACTTCTCCGTATTTCATCTTTGTCAATTGAGTGAGGTCATTCTTGCGATTGGTGTGTTCATAGGATTTGGATTTCTATTCAGTGCAACATAGGCTTCTGCCAAGAAATTTGCTGAACTTTTTGAAAGGAATTCTAGACTAATTTTTCTGTTTTCTGAAGTACCGAGAAATCTTCTATTCGGTATTTCTTCTTTGACTCTGGCAAATAAAAGTTACCTTTTGCTTGAGTGGTTTTCTCATTCTATATAAACTTCTATGGTGATTGAAGATGATATAAAGAAATGGGTAAACCTTTAAATCACTGAAGGAAACTTGTTTCAAGATATTGACAATCTCTCGGAATCAATACAGCCTTAGCTAATATAGAACACACTAGAGGATCTACATAGTGGTAGTAACTTTTTGGTTATGAATTAGTTGTTATTACATTTACATTTAGGTCTGATATACCCAGAGAGGTCTTTTGTTATTCTGGTTAGAACTTTTCTTTTTTGAAGATTAGAACTTGTATATATCTAGGCATAAGTGTGCGATTTGGAGAACTCTTATATTGCTTTACATAAAAAATTACCTCGTTGGAATGAAATGGGTTTGAATAGAACGGGATGTCTAAAGACGACTTATATCCCATCCAACTAGTCTGAGATTGAGGTAAGATTGATTGGTTGATATCAAAAAAATATTTGCTTGTTCAGGAAATTTTCTCTTATTGCTTGCTACTTGTGAAGATGGACCTGGAAATGTTAGCAATGCTTCAGTCTTTCAGTTGCAATTTTGACCTCATATGAGTTAGCCACCATGATATCCCGACATATTGAGGTATATGTCTAGGTCATTTGGTGAATTTTCTATCTGAATAGGAGTGAGGAAAATATTATTTGTTGTCATCCAGTTGCGTGCTATTGAGATTGTGTATGGAGATCTAACAAAGTGCATGAGGATTTGTCTGCTATCTTATAACTGGTCATGGAATGATTCTGTAATGATCTTTTAACAGTTGAACAATTGGTTTAACTTGGCCATATTTCTATTGCTTAGGAATTGCCTGTGGCTTTTGTTACATTTAGTTCACGATGGGGCGCTGTTCTAGCTGCCCAATCTCAACAGCACACAAATCCACTCCTCTGGATCACTGAAGTGGCTCCAGAACCGAGAGATGTAATCTGGCAAAATTTGGCAATTCAATATCGTCATTTGCCACTGTACAGGATAGTGATAATTGTTGCAGCATCACTTCTTACCATCTTCTTCGTGATACCAGTGACAGCTGTTCAGGGAATTGCCAAATATGATCGACTGAAGAAATGGTTTCCTCCTGCCATGGCTGTGGACTTAATGTACAGGCTTCATCTCTTTATTATTTCTGCCTTTTGATATCTCAAATATAAAATGTTTCATGCTGTAATCTCATACTCCCCAGTACGGTGAGTATTTTGAAGTACTCCCCGTGTCACAAAAAGAATGGTGTGGATGAGAATACGAGGTTCAACCTTCTGATTTTTAGTGTGAATTTGGCATCAACTTCAACCTACATAAAAAGTACTATAAATCTAACTTTTATTGTTAAGAATATTTCAAAATGTTACTGTTTGATTTTCCAAACAGTAATAACACCATTCTTTTGGGACGAGAGAGCAACTCGTTTCACATCGAAGTTCTTCTGTACATTGGCTGAAGATCAGATGACGCAATGATGGGGTCCTGGACAAGATTGTCTTTGCTCTTAGATTGCTCATTCTTTGTTGTTTCTCCTCTTTCTTTTCAAACTAGATATATTATTATTTCTTTCCCCCTTTTGGTTTTTATCTCCTCTTTGTGGGGAGGGGTTTGAGGTGGAGTAGGGGTAGTTACTGAATGCTTCTATTTACAGTTTTTTTTGGTTGAAAAACTGTGTAGTAGGTTGCTGATCTTCAATCTTTTTGAAATATTGTGGCAGACCAAAGTTAAGGTCCATCATCACAGGATATCTTCCTAGTGCCATTCTTAATGGTTGCATATACGTTGTTCCATTTGCCATGATCGGACTGGCAAGATTAGCTGGTTATATCTCGCGGAGTAAGAAGGATATAAATGCATGCAACATGGTGTTTTACTTCCTGGTAGGGAATGTATTCTTTTTAAGCTTATTGTCAGGATCTCTACTAGATCAAATTGGGGAATCTTTCTTTCATCCCAAGGATATTCCCAACCGTCTTGCTAGTGCTGTCTCTGCTCAGGTGCAAAACATGTTAGCTTTACTCTTTTCATTTAATATGTATTTTGCTCCTGTGTTAGGATACTGAATATTTGATTAGAAAAGAGGGATTGGTGCATGCACGTTTTCAGATAGTTGCTAACGTTCAGCTGGAGCCTTTGATGTTTACATTACCTGTCTAATAAAGAACTGATAGGGCCTATCATAGTCAATATATTCTACTTGACATGTAGATGATTAATCTTTGCATTTGCATATTTCCTTTTTGTTCTTTCAGGCAGATTTTTTCGTGACGTACATCTTGACAAATGGGCTGGCAGGATTCTCTTTAGAGTTACTTCAGCCAGGATTACTCCTATGGGATACTCTAAAATCTTACACGTGGGACCATGGAAAGAAGAAACATCCTTATATTTATTCACTACCTTATTATAGAATTATCCCTTTTGTTGCACTGTGTATGCTGATTGGGATTGTCTATGCGGTGGTCTCTCCTTTGCTTCTTCCGTTTCTGGTAGGCTACTTCCTGCTTGGATATGCGGTGTTCATCAACCAGGTGAAGTTTCTCTACATGCAATATTTGGGTGTTAAGAACAATCTGCTTATAAGCTTGACCCACATCACTTTGCACCTGTGTAATCATAGTTCGTCCTGTCTTAGCTTTGAGTAGTAATTTCCTTAATTGGTCAAAAATTGCCTTAACCCAATAAGGAGGAGAAAAGGAAGAAGAAAAGTAACCATCCAACAACAAACTTTATAGCTTTGAGTAATAATTTCCTTAATTGGTCAAAAATTGCCTTAGCCCAAAAAAGGAGGAGAAAAGGAAGAAGAAAAGTAATCATCCAACAACGAACTTTATATACTAGTTATCAAAAATATTATGAGCTTATATACCATTTTCCTTGTCCAATGTCATCTCTTGATTTTTAATTTTTAAACATTCCAGTCTGTCTGGATAATATGTCGTTGTACAGCTGTTGGTGACTTCACAGAGGTGCAAACCTAAAATCATTTGAAATAACATTTTAGATTAATGAAATTTTAAGTGCTCATATGTACTTTTGCCTCGGATTTTTGGAAGATCATTCTGCTTTAGCTGCATCTGCAGCACTGATACGTATAAAATTACGAAACAGCTCAACCTTTTGTGGTTTTGGGGGCTTTCTTACCGATGCTATTATAGCCCTAGATATTCGCTGTTTGGTTCTCTCATTCTTTTTCATTTCGAGAAATGGCTATAGTTCTTATCCTAAGTAACTAGTTTTCTTCTGTTAAGGGGATTGCAGCAAGTTTCACTCCGTAGTTTAATATGAGCTATTATTACATTCATCTTCTTTTACACCCCTTAAACTACATTACTATCACCAGGGTTAAGTATCCTGTTGATAATAAAATATATTGTTGATACATTTTATTTGGTGCTTCTTTATTGAAGGTGAGCTCAATTTTTTTAGAATAACTATGAAGGAATATGAATAATGTGATGTTTCTTGCAATGCAGATTGAAAATGTGTATATAACCACATACGAGACATGTGGTCGATATTGGCCATACATTCATCACTACATTATAGTTGCAATCATACTTATGCAAGTCACAACGATTGGTCTTTTTGGACTGAAAGCAAAGCCTTCAGCTTCTTTCTCCGTTATCCCTCTCTTGGTCGTCACTATTCTCTTTAACGAGTATTGCAAGATTCGATTTCTTCCAACTTTCAACCAAGTCTCAGTTCAGGTAACTACTCTGTTCATTGATACCTTCCAGACCTTCCCCATCCCCTCATCCCCGTCCCAAAGTAGAACTCCAGCGAAGCAGTGGAAAGTCGCATAAAGAACACACTGCAAGGTACATTTGTTTGAATTTATGGGTCAGCACTGACCTATACATTCTAGCATCTTATGGCATCTCTGTCTCACTTGGAATTTGTGGAAAGGTGGTATAGTTAAGGATGTGGATCACGACCAAAAAAATGATTTTTCTAGCACCCGAGGTTCTCTTTTTATTTGCTGAGATTTTTCACTCCTTCTCCTTGGAATAAATAAGAGCTTTTAAAGTGGTCGAATCGTACAAACCCCTGGATAAATGTGAATGATTTTTATTTTTCAAAGTTTCTACATATTCCTTCGAGCTTTATTCTTCAAATAAATCATATAATCGTCAAAAGAAAGTAAAATACATAGAAAAATGATGTCTGAAGAAAACATGTTCCATTGAATCAATCTGTCAGAAAGTCTTGAAGGCTTTCTTTTTGAAAAGAAAAGATTTGTTATTTGAAGTAGATATGTCCCTTGACCCTCAAAATTGAGCCGAGTATGTCAGACTGTTTTGGAGGACTAGGTGTTCCCCGAAGTGCTAACACAGAGCTAGGCTCATATCTTCAGCATTTTCCTCTTTTGCGATTATTTATTTTATAACAACTTGAATTGTATAGATTAAGCGAAAAATTGCATAACGAGGTAAAAATCAATTGGGGCACACACTAGGTGCGTGTATAAATGATAATCTGTCCTATTAATATTGCATGATAAACTTAACTAGGAATGAAAAGGAGAATCTAATCTAAGAGGAGATGCACTTATATTCATCTAAGGCTAAGCTGTTTCGCTTATGACAATTTTAATGTTGGATGTCACTCTGGTGAATGTGACTAGGAGTCGCTTGGATAGAGACTGACTCGATGTTGTTGCTCTTTGTATGCTTATATTTTCCAAGGCCTTGTACAAAGTAACTCCGTCAACTTGTAAAATTTACCGGCACTTTAGGCGCTATAATTGTTGGTCAAAAGGGCAACTCTTGCTTTGTTTCTGGGAAAAGTTATGTCTTGCGAGTTTATTTGGTTTTCAACTGATGTTATGGTATTTTTCATCAGGATGCAAAGAAAAATGATGAACTTGACAAGAAGGATGGGTTGATGGAGGAAAATGTCCGGAAGGCTCTCGATGCATACTCTCCTCCATGTTTGCGGCCCTTGGACCTCGGAATGGAAGGAACAAGCTCTACGAAGCCATTTCTATCTCCTGCATAGAACATGTTCTCTTCTCTCTTTTCCTTCCTGGTTACCACATGCGCATATCTGCCATTTTGTTAGTGTGTATGTGATTCAACTTCACATTGTCAGATTACGCCACGAGAAGAAAGTTGACGAAAATTATGTGTTGTTCACTGCCCAAAGTCATGTACCAATTTTGATGGTTCCATATTGTTTTATTGACAAGGCTCATCATTGCTAAGGCCATATTGAAATTATCTGTTGGGTCTGAGTAATCGTATGCAGGAAAACAGCCTCAAGAAAAAACCTTGAATTCGTTTGATGTTTACATCGAATGGACGACATTGGTATTGGAATTTCAGCTCTTATTTACTTGTACTACAGAGACGTGAAAGATGCTTTCAGTTCTTATTGTTACTTATGTTTAGTTTAATTGAACATTTAGATCTATGAATCAATAAGCTACGTTTCGATCCATTCATATGAGAATGGCTACATAAATCGCTATCAATTTCGCCCTATTCCAGTATATCTGAACTCAGTTTCGGTTTTTTTTTTCATCGTCCCCACACACTTCTATATCGATATCTCGGTTTTGGTTTAGCTAGGTGGCATTGGTTATACAGATCATTTAGCTTCTATTGCGTTAGTTATTAACTGCATTGGTTCTAAGTTTATTTTGTCTGGATCTTCCCTCTTAATATTTACACAGCACTCGTGAAGTTAAGGATCTTTAATATTTACACATTATTCATGAAGTTAAGGACATTGTGTCCTTAATATTTACACAGCACCCATAAAGTTAAGGATTCCTTAATATTTACACAACACTCGTGTCTAACACAGGGGTATTTTCGTTCGGGTGGATAAAAGATTATTAAGCACTGGCTAAAAAGTAAATATATTTTAAACAGTGACTAAAGAGTAAAAACATCTCTAAATAGTGGCTAACCGTGCCTTCCCCTTCTCTTCCTTTCAGTGTTCGGGTTGTAGGCAAAACGGGTGAAGTTAAAGAAAGTTATTTTTCGGATTTGTAATAAAAAAATAATTCATTCAAAAATCATTAAAAAGAAGTCATTTTTTGACACCTTCAATCATCCAATTGCCAATGAAATCGCGTATTTAGAAGTCCATTTTAGGTATACACGTCCTTTTTCCTTTTATTTCTCTGTTTTCCAATTATCGCCACCGTGTAACATGATTGGTCTTAATAGTGATTTTCTATGACTTGCAGTCGTCTAACATCTCATAGCATTTCTTCATTTCATATTTAGCATATTATTATCTTATAAACTAAGCGTAGATTTCTGGACAATATGTGACTTGCATACACAACGGTTAAGCTAAAGTAAGATTGTGTATCAAGTTTCTTATTTTCCTATAGGGTTATTTTCTAGTTTTAACATTAGGTTGAATCATCGATTAATATAATATTACTTGAAATTAGCATGAAATGGAATCACATATACTACAGGTCAGCAGCACATCTTTAACGTATAAGAATACAAACTTGCCGCGGATCCTTGAGTTAATGCCTTACACTTGTGATATCTCAATCATATATAAGAAGTTATTATACATATTTAAAATTGTTTTTCATCAAGCACATACAGCAGGATTTCTTTGCACATCTCCGGACTTCCTATATATTATATTATTATAAATGCTACAAACGTAAAAACAAGGATTGAATGCATATGTGCTCCCAGATCGTTGTTGAGGCACGTTTGGAAAAATCACTACATCAAAAGCAATCAGGTATGTTGGTTCTCGGAACCAATCTATGTCTTGCTTGTCTCTATAAAAACCACTGATGGATTGGGTACAGAGGTATAAGTTTATCTATCTCAGAACTGACATAAGCATCATGATCTGCTACTCGGTAGGAGTCATACACATTGATACAAACTGTCAAAATCCAATGAAGTTTCTCTTTCAGGTTGACTGATATCAGAACATTGTCGACTGTATTCCATAATACATTAGCTCCATAATACATTAGCTAGCAACATGTAGCTCCTTGTGTATTCGCATACATCTTCTTCCTTGGCTACACTTGCATAATTATTTGCATCATCATACTTGAATATACAGTCGACAGTGGTGTATTTGAATATGTTACTTTGATCATACTTGTCTTTGTTTCTCAAGTAGTAAAATATGACATCAATATGATGCAGATTAGTAGATACAAACAGTTTAGCATCAGTGGAAAATAAATGTATATATCTTACATCATCATTCGCAAATGATAGAAGTAAAACCATTTTTTGCAAGTGACTTGATGAACTCCAAAGGTTTTGACAGCGTGGGCCTATGTTTCTTATAATGGCCATTCTTATCAATTCTAAAAGAATTTACAAAAAAGTAGCATTAGTCATCACATTATAAAAGATAAATCATACATTATATAACAAATAAACTTTACCTTCGATCATGTTTAGCAAGCAGACCATCACGAACACAATCATTCTTGAAAGAGAGAAGTATCATATGACCCCGTGATAAAATCAGCTTCAAAAAGATGTTTTTTCTCAAAAATGTGAGTCAACTTTACTGAACTACCTGCAGTTTGATACAAGTGATATAAATATAGTTTGATACAAATTAATAGGATAAAAAGAGAAAATCAGAATGTATTGCATACAAAGGTACAAATTGGATGAGTCAAACTTTGTCTCATATGGCGAACAATATCATCGACTTGGACATCAATTCTTGTGCAAAGGTAATAGTGTTGCATCAGCAACTTTAACTGCAGGATGTATCGCAATTCTTATTTCAGGAATCTGACTTGTGAGGTCCTCGTCAGCCAAATCAAATTGGGATACAAGTATTTCTCCAGAAATTTGAGCGGCAAAAGGTAGAATATCAGATTGTATTCTATTTGGATCATTAGATAAATAGAATACAATTTACTATTCTACCTCTTGCCGCTCAAATTTCTGGAGAAATACATGTGTCCCAATATGAGTTGGCCGACGAAGACCTAAGTTATATTCCTGATGCAAGAATTGTGATACATCCCGCGATTAAAGTTGTTGATGCAACGTTGTTATCTTCGCACAGGAATCGACATCCAAATCGATGAAATTTTTCGCCCTACGATACAAACTTCGACTCAGACAGTTTGTACCTTTGTATACAAATACACATTCTAATTCTCTCTTTATCTGATTAACTTGTATCAAACTATATTTATATCACATGTATCAAATTCCAGGAACTTTAGTGAAGACGACTCCCATTTTTTACCCAAAAAAAAACAATTTTTTGACGCTGATTTTATCACGGGGCCACATAATACTTCTCTCTTTCAAAAATACACAATCTAATCTAGGTTTGTGATGGTCTGGTTGCTTAACATGATCAAAGGTAAGATGTATTTGTTGAATAATGTATGATTTAGCTTTTATAATGTGATGACTAATGCTACTTTTCGTAATTTCTTTTAGAAATGATAAGTATGACATTATCAGAAAACATAAGTCCACACTGTCTAAACCTTTGGATTTTGGAGTTCACAAAAAATGGGTTTACCTTCTATCATGTGACGGTGTGACGGGCAACTATGGAACAATAATGTAAGATACATCTTTTATGTATTCAATGTATTTGTTGTGTACATTTATTTTCAACTGATGCTAAACTATTTGTATTACAGCATATTGATGTCATATTTTACTACTTGAGAAGAAAGGTAAGTATGACCAAAGTAACACATTAAAATACACCATTGTCGACTGTATATTTAAGACACGGATTGCTGAAATTTTCGACATGTAAGCTGATACAAGTAATGATGCAAGTGTAACCAAAGAATGAGATATTGTAGGCGAATATATAAGGGGCCATAGGTTGTTTGCATCATGGCATACAGTCGACAATGTTCTGATACTAATCAACCTGACAGAGAAACTTCATTGAATTTCGGCAATTATATCACTTAAGGATAAATGTATCAATGTCTATGACTCCTACCGAGCAACAAGTTACGATGCTTATGTTAGTTCTAAGATAGATAAGCTTGATAAGCTTATACCTATGTACTTATCCATCAGTGATTTTTACGAGACAAGCAAAGCATAGATTGGTCTGGTGAACCAACGTATAGGCACAAATTGATGCTTTTGATCTAGTGTTTGTTCCAAATGTGTGCCAACAATAATCTAGGAGCATGTATGTATTCAATCATTTTTAAACTTGTGTAGCATTTATAACACTTCCTCTGTTCCAGTTTATGTGGGGGTATTTGCATCCGTACCCGCTTTTTGTGTCACGTTTTAACTTATACCCGTTTTGCAAAAAAATTACAAGTGTACCCGCTTATTCACATAACTTCAGCATACGGGGCTAAAGTAGCAAAGGCAATCACGCAAAACTTCAGCATTCTAGTAGACGGGCTAAAAATTTTGTTTTGTAACTGGTAAAGTTGAAGTTTTTGTTTTGTAACTGGGGACGGGAACTTCAGCTCTAGAGCTGAAGTTTTTGTCTTTGTAACTGGGAAACTTCAGCTCTTTTGTTTTGTAACTGGGGAACGTCAGCTCTATAGCTGAAGTTTTTGTTTGTAACCGGCGAACTTCAGCTCGGCGAGGAAAAGAGGCTGAAGTTATTTAAAAAATAGGTACAAGTTAAAAGCTTTTTAAAAAATGGGTATAAGTTAAATGGGGGCAACCAAATAGGGCACCCCGTGCAATTTTTACATTTATGTGAGCCTATTTCTTTATTGGTCCATTCCGAAAAGAATAATCCCTTTTTAAATTGGGTAACAATTTAGCTTAAACTTACTATTTTATCGTTAATGAGAAGCTTTTATAACCAAACAAATACTTTTGCCAATTTTGACTTGTTTAGGACCACAAATTTCAAAAATTCATTTTTTCTTAAACATAAATTGGAACAGAGGGGGTAACATATTTCTTGACTTCCCATGCTTTTCTAACACATCCATGGCACAGGAAGACCATCTAGTTCCTAATCTTTTCGACCCTCACATTTTCCATCACTCTTTTCCAATCGATCCAAATCTACGGGTGTAATTAACGTACATAACTTCATGTCTATCGACGTAGGTTTGCAACATTCTTGTGATCTTTTCAAAATCATTCTCTTATACTCGTTCACCACTAACGTAATTTTAGTATCCATGTGTGCTTTTAATACACAATCTTTCCTCTTCCCTTATCCTCGCATCCCCATCACCATTCATTTCCTTTAACTCAGACTTCATACTTCCGGTCACAATTTCCTCCATAGGTCCGATCCCAAGAGATGAGAACAGTGGGTTTTTATAATTGTTCAAAATTGAATGTATGGGTCTAAACTCATAAATTTTGTTTTATAATTTGAAAATCATAACGGCAAGACAGAGTGAGCCACTCCTTTTTTTGGTATTCCACCCAATTGGAGCACAACTATATCCGGACCGCATTCGAGGGAAGCGCTTCCTCGAAGCCAAAAACTAAAAAGAATAAGCTAGCACATGCTAAAAAGAATAAGCAAATACCCGTCTAAGAACTTACCCCTCCTACATCTCTCAAAATATTTACCCTTAGGCACTATTTCCCCTCTCAAACCCCAACGAAATCATCACCACTAAAATTCATTCAAAAAGCCACTTCACTCACAAACCCCGACTCAATCTTCTAACTACCGCAACTGACCTCATTAAAAAGGGGAAAACATGGAAGAGAAGAAAAAGAAAAAGAAAGGGACAGTCTCACTGCATCTAAAAAACAGGCTCTTCTCCGTCACCCACGTAATTAATAGACACGAATCTGAATAGATCGAATCCAAATATGAAGTGTCAAATGAATAATGAGATCAAGCTTAGTAGCTTGAACATTTAACTTTCGATTTTGTACAGCTTGTCTAACCCAATATCTGGATGACAAACTTCATAGGTTTTGCGAAGGCAGACCCATCCTAATTAAACAATTAAACCTTTATCACAAGATATCCACTGAGCTAATAAGGTAATCGCAACTAACGATATCATAAGAAGCAGTGTAACATATTCAGCAAAAACAGTAAAGCCTTAACTAAAACACGCAAAATTTTAATCAGAAATCTCCCAACAAAAGAGGTCTTTAAACAACACAAAAAGTACTAATCCAAAACATTAATTTAATATTACCGTAAAGGAAGTAAGCATCAAAGTACTGAAGCTTGAAATCAATCTAACGGTAGGATTTCTGGAACCTAGCACGAGCACCACGACCTCCAAATTTCTTAGGCTCACAGCGCCTAGGATCAGCAACAAGCAAAGTCCTATCGTACCTGACCAAAATATCCTTAATCTCCTTCTTCGACTGCTCATCCACGTACTTCTGGTAAAAAGCAACAAGTGCTTTAGCAATGGACTGACGGATAGCGTAGATCTGAGAAGTGTGACCTCCTCCTTTGACGCGGATTCGCATGTCGACACCAGCAAAACGGTGACGGCCCAAGAGAAGGATTGGTTCAAAGGCCTTGTAGCGAAGGATTTCGGGCTGGACCAACTCGATAGGGACACCGTTGATCTTGATCAGACCGCGTCCGCGCTTGCAGTGGGTCACCGCCACTGCTGTCTTCTTCCTCCCGAAGCATTGCACTGATTCCGCCGTTGCTTCTAGCTTCTGCATTTTCCCTTGCTTGAGAGCTGAAAATGGGAGTGTGAGAGGCGAAAGAGTGTGGTTAGGGTTTTTGAAGTAAAATAAGTTTGGGCTTGAGAACTTTTGTTTGGGCTTCTTCGTTTACCTACAAGAGTGGCCCAATATACTTGGGATTTTTACACAAATAACCGGTTGAATTTAGTGTTTATTTTTTCTAGCCTGTGTACATAAACAACACACTAATCTAATATTGTTATAAATACTAGTCTTAGGGTACGCGCATCGCGCGTGTACCCTATCAGAATGAATAACGTTTTTCTCAAAATAATCACATACTTATTATATGAAAGTCTTTCTTTGAGTTGTAAAACAAAAGGCGTATATTTTGATGATGATGAATTGATTATATATTACTAACTCAATAAAAGAAGAAGCTATAAAATAGAACTCCCCAATCATTAGTTATTATCCTATTGTGGTTGCATGAGAATTTCTGTAGAATTATTTTGGGAAAATTATTGTTATTTATGCGGCCTACTAAAAACAAATAAGTAACATAAAAATACTTTTATCATGATTTTTTTAAAATTTATAAAGTAACATAAAATGAAAAATGACTCTATTAGGCTTCTAGAAATTTCAAAATATCGTGGTTGGCCTACGTATCTGGAAAAAATGGTAAGCGATAACATAAATCCTAAAAAGACCAATATTGAGTTAATATTTTTCAAAAGAAGTAATTTAATATATATATATATATATATATATATATATATATATATATATAAAATATTATGAATTGTCATTTGTTAGAATATATTTTGTTTTCAATTGTTCCATCCTTATTGCTTTAAGTTTTCTTTTAGCTAGTTTAAAGTAATTATACTATAAATGATTTTACTTTATTTTTATATCCTAAGAGTTTTGTCTACATAAGAAATAATTTATTGTACGATGATTAGTTTAAAAAAGAATTGAATTAGATCTTCTGCTATAGTCAATTTTAATATGCAATCATTTTTTTCTTAATTCTAAAGGAAATAATGTATTTTCCTGTAAATTCTTATTATTGGTTTATTCCGAGTTTCAATTATGCAATAAAAAATCTATTCTTAAAGGGTAAAAATTTAGTTATTTGACATTTCACTTTGGATCTTTGTATTTGAAGAATCATTAGTGTTGTTGATTATTGCTAATCGCCTCTATCTCTAATAAAATTTGCTAGTTTTTTGTTCTATTATTGAGTATCGTTTTTTAATATTATAAAAATAACAAATAAATAATATCATTTGAGTAGGAAAGTAGTTCTACTATAATATTATAAGAATTAGAAATTACCATTAAAGATTCATCATTAATTAATATTGTGACATTTAACTATTTACCTTCTATATTGCACTTATTTAGACTTCAAATAGTAAGTTTGCGAGGAGATTGGACCATACTGAAAATGAAGAAATATTCAGGAATTGTATGATAAGTTTATCCTAATTATACTTGAATTGTATCAGATACATCAATGTCTAAAATATAATTAAATCATATTTATATCACAATAGTATCTAACTTGTATCTGGTACATTAATACCCAAAATAATACCTGATACAATACTAATGAATTAATATACAATTATCACATTGTGATACAAACTGTGAAATTCGTCACGAACTCACAACTGCTCATAACAATACACAATGAATATAGCATTATCATACATTTGTAATACAATTTCTGCAACAATTATGATACATATACAATTATATTACAATCACGATACATTTCTAAAAAATTGTGATACAAGGTAATTATAAAGGAACCTAAAATTAAGGGATCTTGTATTTCTTTTTAATGATTGTGTATATAACTTATAAATATAAATATGCAAGGTAATTAATAAGGAACCTGAATAAAAGCGGTAAATATATTCCTACAGTACATCTAGATAAAAATCCCAAACAAAATTACTAGAATTTTTATTGCTAGAGTGCAAGTGTTAAACTTCTTTAAATACTGCTAGAAATTTTCAATTTTAAGAAGATGCATTAGTTCATACACTAATTCATATAATGAGTTGTCATGAGAAAATTCAAATTGCACTTTAAGCTTCTTCACTGCCAAAATATAAATGTAAAGCCCGTAAATGTTAACACCACTTTGATTTAATTATGAATAATGTGTATAATGATGTGATTCAGACAACTCCTAGGTGTGTAAGGACCCATACAAGGATGGTGAAATAATTCGAGCATGGTAACATGTGCACAGAGTTTGAAAACTTTTCTCAATATTATCACAGAATGATTTTGAACCTTAACCAACATTTTGATTTTAAGAGTTTTCGCCCCAACCGTACAAGTTGTCGAGGGTTCAGAGTGGTGGAAGTGACAATAGGTTGATGAAAGTTGGAAAGAAACCAAGGTAAGGGTACATGGCTCCCTCGCGCCAGCTCCCACGTCACGGGAAGGCTGTGCTTGAGCTCAGGAATTGCTCGCTCTAGCATGCTTGTCGTGGGGCATTTTCATATATATATATATATACCCACTTTTGGAGCCACTATTGAAGTTAAACTCGTATTGCACAAAATTTTGCAAAGCATATCCGTTTGGATCAGAAGTAATTCAATCGCTTCAATGCAACATCAGAAGTTTTAACTTTCAAATACGACCTCAGTTATTTAAATGTGAAGCTAAGCTCGTCAGAGCCTAAACTTCAGACATAAATATTTGAAGTTAAGCTTGTCAAACCTAACTTCAGACATAAAATTCTGAAGTTATCTTTATAAAACTCATGATAATAACTAGCCTAAAGCCATATTTTTTAAACCCCACAAATCATTTGTCCGCTTTGTTAGGATCGGCAACCTGGATAGTGCAGAATTTAGCCAAATAATGTTATAATGTCAATAACAATGACAATGCAAGTTGATAGTAACGCTAATTAAAGCAGATAAAGAACACATTAATGTGGTTCAGTCAAGGTGACCTACGTCCACAAGCGTAGAGGAGCAATTTCACTATACCAACAAGAGTACAAAATTAGGGTAAATACTCTAATTAGTCCCAAATAACCCCGAGAGAATAACCTCACAAGATTACGTATTTTAGTCGCTTATTACACTCTAATTTTCTGCACTTTAATTGAGTTTGCGCTTTAATCGCTAGTATTTTGCACTAGTTGTGTGTTTTATGCCTTGTAGGAGTGATTCCGGGCTATATAGACGTTACAGAATAAATTCAAGTGATTTTGAGCTGTGAAGTCTGAGTAAAAGCCCAAGGAATTAAGTCGGGATCGTGTTCGGGGATAAAAATTTGATAGTTAAGAACGAAAGAAGAATCGAGTAGGCATAGTGCGCACTGTCTAGTAAAATGCACATAACTTTTTTCCAGAAGTCCATTTGGGTTATACAATATATGGTTGGAAAGCTAACTCAAAGGGATACAACTTTTATGTTTTATGTTTTTTCAAATTCCAAACGGAACAGGGTGAAAAACGCGGTCGAAACTTAGACCGTAGACCTGACGCGGACGGAGGCAGTACATTGGGTAATGACCGCGCCCGAACCGCGATCATCCAGACCTGGAAAATTATCCTTTTTCGCGTAGGAGAAGGTATAATTGTTTGGGCCCAACCCTACTTGGTATATATACATGGAAAAACGGTATTTTGGGGAGATTGGACATACTTTTGACCCAGATTAGACCTAAGGAGGCAGAGACACAATAGGAGCAAGGCGGGAAATTCTTCTACGAGTTTTTCCTTCCTCTTCCTATTTTCCATTGTTGGTTATGACTTTTATTATTGTATTTTTACATACTATTATGAATAGCTAATTTGTTATCTAAGCTTTTGATGGAACCTTTTGTAGAATAAATTCTTGTTATGTTTTTATATAATTGAGTCGTTGAATTTCACTACTTGTTCAACTATGTGTTTATTGTTGTTGATTGAATGGTCATCGATTGAATGTACCTATTTATTATGTGTTGCTTGAGAAAGGATATATATTTAGGTGGTTGTTGAACAACGTCACTCCTAACGTATGTGAGAAATCAATATAGCGGGTTTAAAGGAAGGGTTAGAAATAACAAAGCCTTTACGTAGTCATAGTGAGCGGTTAGATAAAGCCAACTAGCTTAGTTCGAGAGAATATGCCTAGTAAATTATTTTAGTTGCTCGAGAGAGAATTACGACACCTAAAGTGCTCACTATCAGTAGAGAATACATATGTGAAATTGTAGGGAACATAGCGGGAAGGATTCCAACATTTGGGAAAATCATAACTCTTGACCTCCTAAATTTAATCTCCAACCCTTAGTATCTTTAGCTGTTAATTTACTGGTTTAGTTTCTTAGTTAATTAGTTAGATATAAGAATTTTAATCTTTATAACTTAGAAATTTATTCGAGCATGTTTTCTTAGTGATATTAAAAAGCTATAGCTAAGCCTTAGTTCTCTGTGGGATTCGACTCCGGACTTATAGACCGGATTATATTTACAGCGATCGCTTATCCTTTTTAGGACTAGAGTTGGGCGTAATCATGGTGACTTACATCCACACGCGGAGAGGAGAAATTGCACTATACCAACAAGAGTACAAAATTAGAGTAAATACTCTAGTTAGTCCCAAATAACCCCGAGATAATAACCTCACAAGATCACTCCAAAAAATATGATCGCACAAGTGTTTCCCAATACTCAACTGTCTTATAAAATACTCTCAATACAGGAGGAGAGAAAGACAAGAGAATAAAGACTCTTGAATTGTTGGTGTGTATAAGAAAGGAGAGGAGCAACAATATTTATAGGAGAAATTGAACTAAGTCTTGCAAGTTCACAAAGGCAAGTTGCCAACTTGCAAGAGATCTCCACCACTTATCCAAACTTGGTGGACAAGAATAAGTTTCTGCCAAGCACATCTTTCTTATAGGCACATGCCTATTTGCCAACTAAGAATGAGTTGGATTTTACAATAAAGAAAAATTCATCCTTTTCTTGTAAAGCCAGTTAGGTCATATTCCACACTTCATACAAACCGAACAAGTTGCATGTTGAGTGATACAACAATGAATTTAAAAGGAAAATAAACATTCTTGGGAACGATCAATCTGGAAATTAAATATAATAGGCAATAAAATTCCTTTGGATGATGTTTTTAATATTAAAGAGCTAAAAGATTTGTGATTAAGGAGGTTCTTCTTCCATGCGATCTCGACCAAATGAACAAGGAAATAAAAAAGGAGAAGAAAAAGTCGTAGCATCATCAACGACGATTTGAAGTTTCTCCGTAAAAAAAATTTAAAAAATAAATATAAGTTAAAACATGGTGACCAAATAGGACACCCTATGAAAAAGTTGGTTAACGCATTGTGCGCATAACCGCAAGAGAAGACATCAAGAAATTGCGGGATAATGAACTCTCGATGGTCACGAGCTAGAGAATTATTGAATGCGATAACTCTCTCTCAAACCGCGAGTTCTAGTGCTATACTCTCACGTCTACACAGACCAATTGACCTTTTTAAACTTGTATGTTTATTTGTTTACGCTGTCAAATATTGCATGATTTGCAAGATGTAAGTTGCTGATTACACTCACTATTAAAATTAAAATTAAAAAATAAAGTAAATTAAATATTTCGTCCGATTTGGTCGGAATCTGCAATAAAAATGAGGTTTGACTGGTCAATGGGATTTGCGACCGATCAGTCGTAATTTGAAAATTCAAATTTCAAATTTGTGACCGATTTGGCCGCGAATCTGTTTTTAATTATAACCCTAGCCCGTTTTTTCTTCTTTATTCTATAATTTTTTTCCCTCTCCTCCCCTCTCATCTTCTGCCCCGCCTGCTACATTTCTTGTGTTTCCCCTCTAATTAACCATATAAATTATGATTTCTCTCTCTCTCTCTCACTCACTTTCCCTCTTCCTCACCTTCTTCATTTCCCCGTCCAGCCCCCTCCCCCCTCCCAAATATTTTGTTCCTAATTGTTTAACTCGTTTTTTGTAATGACCCGACCGGTCGTTTTGCGTATTCGGACCTCGTTCCTCTAAATAAGACTTCCCGTAGCGTATTTTAGTGATATATCACTTGCGGGGACGGGTGGTTCGAGATTCAGAAGTGTTTAGAGCAGTATAGGAGCACTTGGTTCCTTAAGGTTGGCTTTTAAGGCCAAGTTTGACTTAGGTCAATCTTTTGAGCAAACGACCTCGGAATCGAGTTCTGACAGTTTCGGTAGCTTTGTATGATAATTTCGGACTTGTGCGTATGTCCGAAATGGATTTTGGATGACCCGGGAGTGTTTCGACGCCAAAATAGCGGAATAGAGTTTCCTTAAGTTCATAATTTGGTTTGGAACGTGTTTTTGTGAAATCGAGGTCTGAACGAAATTTCGAGATCGGGAATAGTTCTGTTATGTCATTTATTACTTGTCTGCCAAATTTGGTGTCATTCCGAGCAGTATAGGTCCGTTCGGCGCATTGAAACCGAATTCAAGAACTTGAATTTTCTTAAGTTCGATTCTAGGGGTTTGAGGTGTGATTTTGAGTTTTAGCGTTGTTTTGGGTGTTCCGAAGGCTCGAGTGAGTCTGTAATATGATTTAGGACTTGTTGGTACAAATGCACGGGGGATCGGGTGGGTCCATGTGCCTCCCGGACACCAAACGGGGCCAAAAACCAGCAGCTTCAGCTGTTGGTGCACCAGGTCAAGTGTGACCGCAGGTGCGGTTGCCCAAATCGCAGGTGCGAGACTGCCCCTGCGGTCAAGGCCTCACAGGTGCGGCCCCAAGGGAGATGGTCCAAATCCGCAGGAGCGGATCCGCTGGTGCAGAAATCCCTCCGGAGGTGCGATCCCCAGCCTCCTTGCCAACTTCCGCAGGTGCGGTCCTTGAGCCGCAAGTGCGAGATCACTGAAGGAAGTGAGCTCCTTTTAACACGGGACTTAGCTATTTTTCACCACTTCCTTCTTCATCATAGGCGATTTTGAGAGCTCACAAGAGGGTATTCGGCCTAGCTACTAAGAGGTAAGTAATTTCCATTTAAATGTTGGTTTATTACATCAAATCTTATGTAGATTAACAACCAATTAGTGCAAATCAAAGGGGTTAGAGTGGAAACCTAGGGTTGATGAACTTTAGAGAATTTCACCACTTATCTACCATGAAATCATACAAAAACTATATATTAATGATCCTTAGGTTATGGGTGAGTGTGTTTTCGAAAATTTCCGGAATTCGAGCATGTGGGCCCGGGGGTGTATTTTGGGATTTCTTCAAGAATGATGAATTCACTAAACTAGTAAGATAATTCCATACTTTTGAGTGTATATTAACGTATTTATATAACATTTGACTAGTTTCGAGTCCTTGGGTGACGAGTTGGGAGTTTCGGGCGCGTTCTTGACCCGGGAAGTAGGTTCTACGCGAGGTGAGTCTCCTTTCCAACCTTGTAAAGGGGAATTGTCCCCATAGGTATATGTAAAGAATTGAATTATCCTTATTTGCGGGGGCTACGCACGCGCAAAGTGACGAGAGTCCGTGCGTAGCTACTACTAAGTTATGTTGGGTAGAATTTGGGATTCACAAGCATGCATTTATGTGCCTTACCTGTATCTTTATATGTATTCCTAGTTTCTTATTATCTCTGAATTTGACATGAGGATATTAGGAAGTTATGTGTAAGTTTAAATGCGTAAATCTCTGTTTTCAAGTATAATCTATGATAAATTCCTGAATTTCCTGATAATCTTGTGTATTTATACGAGCACCCGTGTCGCATGTATGATTCGTGAGCGGGGTAGACTTATAATTATGTCAACCGCGTCGCATGATCGATTCGCGAGCGGGGTAATAGATGCATATATGGTTCGAGTCGTTCGACCCTCGGCAGTGCACATTTATTTTTGCGTCGCGTCAGCCGTACGCTTCGGCATATTATGTGCTATGTATTTGATTGAGAGTCTTGTTATCACTAAATAAATTGCTTCATGTGGAAGGGGAACATAGAATTTTTGTGATAATTGTTATTTGACTCATGAGAATAAACTACAGTTTTATGTAATTGATACTTCATGCCGTAGTGATCTCCATAACTACTATTCCTGTCTAGACTTATGAAATTATATTACTTGTTATTGACCCTAGTAAGTATCACGTCTTCCTCTCGTCACTACTTCTTTGAGTTTAGACGGGATACTCACTGGGTACATATTTGTTTATAGGTACTCATGTTACGCTTCTTTACTTAATTGTACAGGTTTTGAGGCTGGTGCATCTAGTTATAATATCGGAGCACAATCTTGAGGGTACTATATGGATTAGACTACACGGTGAGCTGCTCTTCCTGGCGTTCCTCAGCAGCACTGTGGAGTTTCTATTATTTTTTGATATTTCTGTCTACCCCTTCAGACAGTTGTACATTTATTTGGTCTATTTTGTATATTCCACTAGTCGCCTGTGGACTTGTGACACTAGGTCTTGGCACACGTGGTTGGTTTTTCCTAGTATTTTGCTATACTGTATATGTTGGCAAACGAACTTTTGAATTTCATTTAATCAAGTTGCATCACTTGACTGTTTTCTTTAAATGATTTCCTAACTTAAAATTTGGCAAGTACTTAAATATCCAACTAAGTGAAGTAACTTCGGTAGTGAGTTAGTGTTGGCTTGCCTAACTCCGGTGTTGGGCGCCATCTCGACCTGAGTAGGAATTTGGGTCGTGACAACATGGTACCAGAGCTCTAGGTTCACGTAGGTCTCACAAGTCACAGGAAAACCTAATAGAGTCTTGCGGATCGATACAAAGATGTCTGTATTTATCTCCGGGAGGCTATAGGA
Source organism: Nicotiana undulata (assembly GCA_005239495.1). Lineage (NCBI taxonomy): Eukaryota > Viridiplantae > Streptophyta > Magnoliopsida > Solanales > Solanaceae > Nicotiana > Nicotiana undulata. The sequence goes on along the minus strand of ML281969.1, from coordinate 119,226 downwards.
TGTTCGAAAACCTCTCTTTATTCATATTCTATCGTGCAGTCGATGGTTTACTAAACCTCATTCTTCAATTCTCTCACAGATTGTGAGGACTCGTGCAACTGACGTTACTGACCCGGGAGATGCCGCTACCCCCACCGTCCGAGGCCGTGGCAGAGGCCGGGGGAGGGCACCGACCCGCGGTAGGGGATGAGGGCATCCCAGAGTTGTTCCATTAGCACCCCCAGCGAATCCAGCAGAGGATCCTATTACTGAGGAGCAGGGTGAAGTGCCCCCAACAGATCTAGCTCCGATGGATTTCATGACTGCACCAGGCTTTCAGGAGGTCATGGGTCGTATGATGCGGTTCATGGACACCATGTCCCAGGATGGTTTATTTCCAACTGATCGTGCCACTTCTCAGGCGGGAGGGGGAGTCCAGACCCCTACCTCCCAGGCTGCAGGTCAGACAACATCATTTCATCATACCCCAGGTACACTAACTGTGGGCGGAGCACAGCCAGCAGCAGCAGCACCTGAGCTTAGACCAGCTGCGGACGGCGATCCGCAGAAGCTACTTGACAGATGGACTCGATTGAACCCTCCGGTCTTCGGAGGTGATAGGGGTGAGGACGCCCAGGACTTCATTGATAGGTGCAGGGACAAACTGCACAACATGAGGATCTTGGAGTCCCATGGAGTTTATTTCACTACTTTTCAGCTAGAGGGCAGGGCCCGCAGATGGTGGCAGTCATTTATCCTTGGTAGGCCAGCAGGTTCCCCTCCTCACATGGGAGAAGTTCACTCAGTTACTCCTGGACAGGTATATTCCACCCTCAGAGAGGGAAGAGTCGCGGTATCAGTTTGAGCAGCTGGAGCAGGGGCAGATGTCGGTGACAGATTACGAGGCCAGGTTTTCTGAGTTGTCTCGTCATGCCCTTATGATTCTTCCTACTGATGCTGAGAGAGTGCGGAGATTTGTAGCTGGGCTGCACTCAGGTATTAGGGCCAACATGGCCCGAGAGGTGGAGATGGGTACTCCCTATCAGCTTGTGGTCGAGATAGTTCGTCGGAATGAGGGTTATCGATCGAGGGGCAGAGAGCAGGGTCAGCAGGACAAGAGAGTTAGATTTTCTGGAGATTTCGGAGGTGCCCCAGGCAGGGGCAGGGGTTAGTTCAGCAAAAGCCATCCTAGCAGGCCTCCATATTCATCTCCTCGACCACCTCCCCGTGGTGCTCCAGTGAGGCCTTATTTCAGCGCCATGCCGGAGAGTTCTTAACGCCCACCAGCCATTCAGGGTTACTCCAGCGGGTATTCAGGTCATCAGGGGTCTTCTAGTCCTTACTTCAGTGCCATGCCAGGGGGTTCTCACCGTCCCCCAGCTATCCAGGGTTCTTCTTCAGGGCAGCGGGCCATGCCACCAGTGAGGTGTTATGAGTGTGGGGAGTTAGGCCATACGAGGAGGACTTGTCCCAGGTTTCGGGTCAAAATAGTGCAATAGGGTTATCATCCTATGAGTTCAGCACCAGTAGTACGGCCACCTAGAGGTGGAGGACAGGTCGGCAGGGGTCGTCCTAGAGGGGGAGGCCAGTCATGAGAGAGTCAGTTAGCTCCTGTTCACTCTGGGGGAGCTCAGTCTTCAGGTGCACCAGCCAAATTCTATGCTATTTCGGCCCGAGCAGATGCAGTGGCCTCAGACGCCGTGATCGTACCCAAAGTGCGGTACACTTCACACCAACCCAAACTCCCTACCCTCATAAAAAAAAGTCCGTGCATATCTTAAATCATGCTTTTCACAAGTTCGGTACGCTAAAGGGTGACGAAGGAACACTAGTTCTATTGGCTCTAAGCCCGCATTCTTCCTAGCAACCGAGTCGATGTCAAAGAACGCAAGCCAGAGCAAGACTTCTCTGTGGGAATACCCGTAACCAAAATAAAGCGAAGCAAAGCGCATGGCAAAGAAGCAGCCAGCTGACTGCCCCCTTCCACTCGGCCTTTCTTCGCTGTGTGAATAAGGCGCGGCTGCTCCACTCCGCTGCGCTGCGGTCTCATGAACTAAACTTCGTTGCCTTCCCACGCGTGCAGGTACTATTTCAGTAAGTGGTAGGGAGGCATCAGTGCTATTTGATCCAGGATCCACTTATTCATATGTGTCAGCCTTATTTTCTTGTTTTCTGGGTGTTCCTCGTGAGTCTTTGGGGTCTCCTATATATGTGTCCACCCCTGTGGCCGATTCTGTGGGCGTAGACCGGGTCCATCGGTCTTGTGTGATTACCTTCTGTGGGTTCGAGACTAGGACCTCCTATTGCTCGACATGGTTGATTTTGAGATTATCTTGGGGATGGATTGGCTATCTCCCTATCATGCCATCTTGGATTGTCATGCCAAGACGGTTACTTTAGCCATGCCTGAGTCGCCTAGGCTAAAGTGGAGGGGCTCCTCAGTTAGTGCATCCAGCCGGGTCATTTCCTTCATGAAGGCTCGGCGTATAGTCGAGAAGGGTTGTTTGGCTTACCTTGCTTATGTGCGGGACACCACCGCCGAGTCCCCGACTATTGATTCAGTTCCAGTTGTTCGAGAGTTTGCCGATGTATTTCCTTCAGACCTTCCAGGCATGCCTCCAGATCGAGACATTGACTTCTGCATTGATTTAGCTTCAGATACTCAGCCTATTTCCATTCCCCCGTACCGTATGGCTCCTAAGAAGTTGAAGGAGTTGAAGGAGCAGCTTGAGGAGTTGTTGGCCAAGGGTTCATTAGGCCGAGTGTATCGCCATGGGGTGCTCCAGTTCTATTCGTGAAGAAAAATGATGGGTCTATGCGGATGTGTATTGATTACCGCCAGTTGAATAAGGTGACCATTAAGAACAAGTATCCATTGCCGCGCATTGATGATTTGTTTGACCAGTTGCAGGGTGCTCGGGTGTTTTCTAAGATTGATTTGAGATCGGGGTATCACCAGCTGAAGATTCGAGCCTCGGATGTTCCGAAGACTGCTTTTCGTACGAGATATGGCCATTATGAGTTCCTAGTGATGTTTTTTGGCTTGACTAATGCCCCAGCAACATTCATGGACTTGATAAATAGGGTGTTCAGGCCGTATATTGATTCCTTTGTCATTGTCTTCATTGATGACATCTTGATTTACTCACGTAGCCTAGGCGAGCACGAGCAACATTTGAGAGTTGTGCTCCAGACCTTGCGGGAACAGAAGCTATACGCTAAGTTCTCCAAGTGTGAGTTCTGATTGGATTCCGTGGCATTTTGGGGCATGTAGTATCTGGAGAGGATATCAAGGTTGATCCTCAGAAGATTGAGGCAGTTCAGAGTTGGCTGCATCCTACTTCAGCTACAGAGATCTGGAGTTTCTTGGGTCTAGCAGGCTACTATCAACGATTTGTGGAGGGCTTTTCATCCATTGCAGCCCCACTGACTAGATTGACTCAGAAGAATGCCCCGTTCCGATGGTTTGACGAGTGTGAGGCGAGCTTTCAGAAGCTCAAGACAGCATTGACCTCAGCACCACTTCTAGTGTTGCCTTCCGGTTCTGGGATGTATACAGTATATTGCGACGCTTCACGCGTTGGCTTGGGATGTGTGTTGATGCAGGAAGGGAGAGTGATTGCTTATGCTTCGCGCCAGCTGAAGGTTCATGAGAAGAATTATCCGGTGCACGATTTGGAGTTGGCGGTGATTGTTCATGCTCTTAAGATTTGGAGGCACTACTTGTGTGGGGTATCTTGTGAGGTTTATACAGACCACCGTAGTTTGCAGCACTTGTTCAAGCAGAGGGATCTTAATTTGAGGCAGCACATGTGGCTTGAGTTGCTGAAGGATTACGACATCACCATTCTTTATCATCCGGGCAAGGCGAATGTGGTAGCAGATGCTTTGAGCAGGAAGGCGGAGAGTATGGGTAGCTTGGCTTACATTGTAGCGGTGGAGAGACCGCTAGCCTTGGACATTCAGTCCTTGGCTAACCGTTTGGTGAGATTAGATCTTTTAGAGCCTCGTCGAGTTCTAGGTCATATGGTTGCTCAGTATTCATTATTGGGGGAGATCAAGGCTCGACAGTATGATGATCCGTGTTTGGCAGAGCTACGGGAGACAACGGTTCAGGGTGGTGCCAAGGAGGTTACTATTGGCGAGGATGGTGTTCTGAGACTTCAGGGTCGTTTGTGTGTTCCTAATGTTGATGGCTTGAGGCAGAGGATTCTATAGGAGGCACACAGTTCTTGGTATTCTGTTCATCCTGGTGCTACGAAGATGTATCGTGATTTGAAGCAACATTTCTAGTGGAGACGGATGAAGATGGACATTGTGGAGTATGTGGCTAGGTGTCTTAAGTGCCAGCAGGTTAAATATGAGCACCAGAGGCCAGGAGGCCTACTTCAGCAGATGCCCATTCCTGAGTGGAAGTGGGAGCGCATTACCATGGACTTCATGATTGGGTTGCCTCAGATTTTGCGGAAGGTTGACGCGGTTTGGGTCATTGTGGATAGATTGACCAAATTGGCGCATTTCATTCCTGTAGCTACTACTTATACCTCTGAGAGGCTAGCCCAGGTCTACATTCGGGAGATAGTCCTGTTACATGGTGTGCCGGTGTCCATCATATCGGACCGAGGTCCTCAGTTCACCTCGCACTTTTGGAGAGCACTGCATAGTGAGATGGGTACCCAGATAGATCTCAGCATAGCATTTCACCCTCAGACTGATGGCCAGTAGGAACGTACAGTTCAGATACTGGAGGACATGCTCAAGGCATGTGTGATTGACTTTGGAGGTCAGTGGGACCAGTTCTTTCCTTTGGCCGAGTTTGCTTACAATAATGGTTATCAGTCCAGCATCGAGATGGCTCCATTTGAGGCCTTGTATGGTCGGCGATGTCGTTTTCCTATCGGGTGGTTTGATCCTGGCGAGGCTAAATTGTATGGCATCGACCTGGTGAAGGATGCGTTGGAGAAAGTGAAGTTGATTCAGGAGAGGCTCCGCACAGCACAATCCCGACAGAAGATTTACGCGGATCAGAGGGTGCGTGATGTAGCATTTATAGAAGGAGACAAGGTACTGTTGAAGGTCTCGCCGATGAAGGGTGTTATGAGGTTCGGGAAGAAGGGAAAGCTGAGCTCGAGGTTTATAGGCCCTTTCGAGGTGTTGAGGCGAGTTGGAGAGGTTGCTTATGAGCTTGCTTTACCTCCCAATTTATCAGGGGTTCATCCAGTATTTCATGTATCCATGCTCCGGAGATACCACGCTGACTTCTCTCACATGGTTGATTTCAGCACTATTCAGTTGGATGAGAGATTGGTCTACGAGGATGAGCCAGTTGCTATTGTTGATAGATAGGATCGCCAGTTGAGATCCAAGAGAGTTTCTACCGTAAAAGTCTAGTGAAGGGGCCAACCAGTCGAGAAGGCGACTTGGGAGTCCGAGGAGGACATGCGGAGCAGATATCCGCACTTATTCATCACTTCAGGTATGATTCTAGACCCGTTCGAGGACGAACGTTTGTTTAAGAGGTGGAGAATGTAACGACCCGACCGGTCGTGTTGCGTATTCGGACCCCGTTCCCTTAAATAAGACTTCCCGTAGCGGCTGTTAGTGATTTATGACTTGCGAGGACGGGTGGTTCGGGATTCATAAGTTTTTAGAGCAGTATAGGAGTACTTGGTTCCTTAAGTTTGGCTTTTAAGGCCAAGTTTGACTTCGGTCAAACTTTTGAGCAAACGACCTCGGAATCGAGTTTCGACAGTTTCGGTAGCTTCGTATGATGATTTTGGACTTGTGCGTACGTCCGGAATGGTTTTTGGATGACCCGGGAGCGTTTCGACGCCAAATAGCAGAATAGAGTTTCCTTAAGTTCATAATTTGGTTTGGAACGTGCTTTTATGCTATCAAGGTCCGAATAGAATTCTGAGATCGGGAATAGTTCCGTTATGTCATTTATTACTTTCCTGCAAAATTTGGTGTCATTCCGAGTAGTATAGGTCGGTTCGGTGCATTGAAACCGGATTCAAGAACTTAAATTTTCTTAAGTTTGATTCTAGCGGTTTGAGGTGTGATTTTGAGTTTTAGCGTTATTTTGGGTGTTCCGAAGGCTCGAGCGAGTCCGTAATATGATTTAGGACTTGTTGGTACAATTTCACGGGGGCTCGGGTGGGCTCAGGTGCCTCCCAGACACCAAACGGGGCCAAAAACCTCAGGTGCGGTTGCCCAGATCGCAGGTGCGAGACCGCCCCTGCGGTCAAGGCCTCGCAAGTGAGGCCCCAGAAGAGATGGTCCAAATCCGCAGGTGCGGACCTTTCTCCGCAGGAGCGGATCTGCTGGTGCGGAAATCCCTCCGCAGGTGCGATCCCCAGCCTCCTTGCCAACTTCCGCAGGTGCGAGCCAACTCGCAGGTGCGGTCCTCGAGCCGTAAGTGCGAGATCACTGAAGGCAGTGAGCTCCTTTTAACACGGGACTTAGCTATTTTTCACCACTTCCTTCTTCACCATAGGCGATTTTGAGAGCTCACATGAGGGTATTCGGCCTAGCTACTAAGAGGTAAGTAATTTCCATTTAAATGTTGGTTTNCTTCTCCACCATAGGCGATTTTGAGAGCTCACATGAGGGTATTCGGCCTAGCTACTAAGAGGTAAGTAATTTCCATTTAAATGTTGGTTTATTACATCAAATCTTAGGTAGATTAACAACCAATTAGTGCAAATCAAAGGGGTTAGAGTGGAAACCTAGGGTTGATGAACTTTAGAGAATTTCACCACTTATCTACCATGAAATCATACAAAAACTATATATTAATGATCCTTAGGTTATGGGTGAGTGTGTTTTCGAAAATTTCCGGAATCCGAGCATGTGGGCCCGGGGGTGTATTCTGGGATTTCTTCAAGAATGATGAATTAGCTAAACTAGTAAGAGAATTCCATACTTTTGAGTGTATATTAACGTATTTATATAACATTTGACGAGTTTCGAGTCCTTGGGTGACGAGTTGGGAGTTTCGGGCGCGTTCTTGAGCCGGAAAGTAGGTTCTACGCGAGGTGAGTCTCCTTTCCAACCTTGTAAGGGGGAATTGTCCCCATATGTATATGTAAATAATTGAATTATCCTTATTTGCGGGGGCTACGCACGCGAAAAGTGACGAGAGTCCGTGCGTAGTTACTACTATGTTATGATGGGTAGAATTTAGGATTCATAAGCATGCCTTTATGTGCCTTACCTATATCTTTATATGTATTCCTAGTTGATTATTATCTCTGAATTTGACATGAGGATATTAGGAAGTTATGTGTAAGTTTAAATGCGTAAATCTCTGTTTTCAAGTATAATCCATGATAAATTCCTGAATTTCTTGATAATTTTGTGTATGTATACGAGCATCTGTGTCGCATGTATGATTTGTGAGCAGGGTAGCCTTATAATTATGTCAACCACGTCGCATGATCGATTCGCGAGCGGGGTAATAGATGCATCTATGGTTCGAGTCGTTCGACCTTCGGCAGTGCACATTTATTTTTGCGTCGCGTCAGTCGTACGCTTCGGCATATTATGTGCTATGTATTTGATTGAGAGTCTTGTTATCATTAAATAAATATCTTCATGTGGAAGGGGAACCTGGAATTTTTTTGATAATTGCTATTTGACTCATGAGAATAATTCAGAAGTTCTTTTTTTTTTAGTAAGATAGTAGTGGATCGAGAAAGCAAAGCTTAAAAGGCGAAAGTGCTCTACCTACCCTCTCTTGTTTCAGGTATTCCACTAGTTCTCAGAGCGGCAACAGGATCCAGACCCCTTCCGAGAAGCTAGAAAAGCATCTGATGGTAAAGTGGAAGCTAAAGGATATAGGGCTACCACCCTCTAAATAAAGATCTAGATACAGAGTCGAAGAAAAGGTAGGGTGTTTCGTTTTGGAAATAAACAACTCAGAAAGCTTGATCTATGACGTCGCATAGCTCCGAAACGTACGAAATATAGTAAATATCGTAAAGGCAGATGTAGTAGGGGTTGCAAACCGGGGAATAAAGGCTACTAAGAGCGGAACTCGCAACGACCCAATTGCAAGGGCGGAGCTCTATCAACTGAGCTATATCCCCCCGATCCAAGTGGAGCATCTTGCTTTACTCTTGCTAGGAGGAAAGAGAAGAAAGGCTATTGTGACTTTCACTTCCTTACTGTTCTCTTAGAATTGCAGTTTTATGTAATTGATACTTCATGTCGCAGTGATCTCCATAACTACTATTCATGTCTAGACTTATTAAATTATATTACTTGTTATTGACCCTAGTAAGTATCACGTCCACCTCTCGTCACTACTTCTTCGAGTTTAGACGGGATACTCACTGGGTACATATTTGTTTATTTGTACTCATGCTACGCTTCTGTACTTAATTGTACAGGTTCTGAGGCTGGTGCATCTGGTTATAATACCGGAGCGCGATCTTGAGGGTACCATCTGGATTAGACTACACGGTGAGCTGCTCTTCCTGGCGTTCCTCAGCAGCACTGTGGAGTTTCTATTATTTTTTGATATTTCTGTCTACCCCTTCAGACAGTTGTACATTTATTTGGTCTATTTTGTATATTCCACTAGTCGTCTGTGGACTTGTGACACTAGGTCTTGGCACACGTGGTTGGTTTTTCCTAGTATTTTGCTATACTGTATATGTTGGCAAACGATCTTTTGAGTTTCATTTAATCAAGTTGCATCACTTGACTGTTTTCTTTAAATGATTTCCTAACTTAAAATTTGGAAAGTACTTAAATATCCAACTAAGTGAAGTAACTTCGGTAGTGAGTTAGTGTTGGCTTGCCTGACTCCGGTGTTGGGCACCATCTCGACCTGAGTAGGAATTTGGGTCTTGACATTTTTGGTGCAGGAATCCAGCGGCTCATCTCCCCTCTGGTGGTGGTTCGGCAGCAGATCCGTTGGTCGTGTTCAAGGATTTTCTTTTTTGCATTAATTTAGCGAAATAGTATGTATAAAGTAGCTATATAATTTGCAATATAGTATAGAAAAATTAGCTATAATTTTCGCAATATAATATGTATATAGTGACTTGTTAAATTTACTTGTATAGATTAATTAGCTGTTATTTTTCTTTAGTTAGATGTACTTGTGAAAATGGGTAGTATACTTGTATGTATCCAATAGTAAATCAAGAAAAAATTTGAAATAATTTGGGTATGTTCTATAAGTATGGAATTCTTGTTTATAAAAAAATAACTTAAGTGATAATACTTTTTATAATTTAGGTTATAATAGTTAGAGTTACACAATATTTTAAAGAGTTAAAATTTTTATACATTCAAGTTAGGTTAGTTAAGAAACTACTTAAGTGCTAATACTTCTCCGTTTCGTTTTTTCATTTGGAAATTCTCCATGCAATCATTTAAGTATTAGAGCGCATTATATGTTAATTTGAAATAAATTAGATTAATTTTTATGTTTTAGGACTTTTTTGTCTTACAATTAATTAATGTACATATTAATATTGAAACTACCCAAGTATTATAGTAAAATATACAATTAAACTATTTAGATAACCTTTGGGAGAATATAACTTAGTAAGTAGTATAAATAAAATAAATATGTCAACTTCTAGGTTTTGTTTGTTTGTTTGTGTAGATGGCATTTGCGCATCGTAGATGTCGTAGATGGATGTATAATAGAAATCATCCTAATCGTGTGGGATTAAGGGATGGATTTAAAGAAGGAAAACTTACACAAATGTCCCAAATAAGTCTCAACTTACCAACCTCTAGTCATTAGTCATAAACTATCCAAAATTAGCCAAACACTTATAAAAATTGAAAAACCAAATAAATAAGGTTCTTTCTCTCAAAGAATCACATGTAAAAATCTCCTTCCATATTTTAAAGCGTGATTAGCAACATTAGATGGAAGACGAAAAGGAAATTTCATGAATGAGGTAGCAAATAAGATGATGAAATATAAAAAAATAAATACAATATTCCAAAAATCTAAGCAAAAAAAAACTTTTTCAATATGTATAGTTGAAATTCATTGAAAACATATAGATAAATCAATATACAAAATTTGAGGAAGATTGGAGGTGATTTGGACTGGTTTTGTGTCAAAATTCGTAATTAAATCAAGTTCAAAAAATTCTTTTGCGACACATGTATCACGCATGTTTCTCACACCACAAATATACATGGATATACATTGATACAAATATGATATATATGTGATACACAAATGATACACACATCATATTTTTTTTATTTTCAGTTTTTACTTCGAATTTTCAATTCAAACCATCTCAAAACTTCTCCATCATCCCAAAGCTGAGATTCAAGATCCATAAGATGTACCAAATCTATTCTAATAACACCAACTCAAAAGAAAATAAAAATTTGACCTTTTTTTGCTACAAATAGCTAATTGGCTAATATTAGTAATATTTGGCTAATATTAGTAATATTTTATGAATTGGCCAATTTTTGTAATGAGCTACTTATAAATGGACATAACTGATTATTTCCCTTTAAAGAAGGGGTTGCTGGATTTATTGCTAAGGCAAGGACACTTGATGATTTTCGTATTGAAGGAACGATTAGGTGCCCTTGTGCGAAATGCAAGTGTTTTAAGTTAATGAGAGGAGATGTTGTTACGTGGTATCTTTTTAAAAAGGGATTTATGGAAAAGTATTATGTGTGGACTGCTCATGGGGAGAATCTTGATAGCGTAAATGATGTTGATTTTCATAATTCTTTTGAGAATGGTAAGTTCATTATAAAATATTCTTAGTTTTACAGGTATGCAAATTGAACACACACACACACACAAGAAGAAGAAGGACAACAAGAAGAAGAAGGACAACACATGAGAAGGATCGAACCACGTGCTTCAAAGACATTTGTATGATCCCAACACCAATACTACATTATTTTTTCTTCTTGATTTATCTTATTTATATAACTTGTATTATTTTTATTTCAGGACAAGTATCATATTGATATAACTTGTATTATTTTATTTATATAACGTGTATTATTTTTATTTACAGGTATGTATGTATGCATGTATGTATGTATGTGTATGTATATATATATATATATATATATATATATATATAAAATTACTTCTTAATTTTTAGGAAAAGGAACGTGGGGCAGACGTGACTTATGTCGAGGTCTTTGCGGAGACCCACAAGAAGAAGAAGAAGAAGAAGAAGAAGAAGAAGAAGAAAGACGGCACAAGAGAAGGATCAAACCACGTGCTTCAGAGACATTTGTATGATCCCAACACCAACACTATATTATTTTTTCTTCTTGGTTTATCTTATTTATATAACATGTATTATTTTTATTTCAGTACAAGTATCGTATTGATCTTGGTGCATGGCGACAAACTCAACAGGCCCCCAAAGATATAACTGCAATTCGAACACAGGCGGCTGGTGGCGTGAATAAAGGTATAAATATTATGTAATTATTCATTGTTGGTATTAATTTGAAAGTTGCTTGTTTGTTTTCTTACTTCCTTTACTTTCTTTTCTTTTGTTTCTCGTGAAAATAATAAATAAAGGTCGAGTCTACGGGAATCGAGTAAAACCATCTTTCAATCGTCCACCAACAATATTATTCAGTGGGGCATCGGTTTCCCAAGAAGACATAGAAGCTATGCGTTAAAAAGTGGATCAAATGTCGCAAAATTTCAAGCAACCCAGGCTTCGATCCAAAAAATTTTAAAAAAGAAAAGTAAGAAAGGAGCTGTAATGGAGTACTCTGAGTATGAGGAGGAGACTGATTCTGAACAGGCTATTTGAATGTTTTAGAGTTGAAGTTAGAGACGTGTTTGATAGTTAATTGTTTGATTAGTTAGTTGAATTGTTATAAATGTTACTATTCGTTTTGTAGTAAATATTGGATTTTGAATTGTTATATTAGGTTTTTGGGTAATTGTTAAGTGTTTTGTTGGCTATTTTATTAGGCAGGCGGTGTAATTAGAAATACAGTAAAATTCTACTTTAAAATGCTCATATTTACGACCGAATCAGTCGCAAATTTCACCAGGAATTACCTAGATTTGCGTTTGGTTCAGTCGCAAACTGAAAATCTCTAACAAAATTTAATTAAGATTTGCGGCTGAATCAGTCGCAAATGGAGAATTTCTGAAAATTTTAATTAATTAATAATTAATATTTGCGACTAAATCAGTCGCAAATGAAAATTTCTGAAAATCTTAATTAATTAATATTTCAATATTTATGATTGTTTCAGTCGGAACAATTAATTAAAAATTAATTTTATTTTTAAAATTTCCGACAGAATTAGTCGAAACTTTTAATTTGTATTTGTTGTATTATTTCTGATCAGCGACTGAATCAGTCGCTTGCAAATCGTTTAAATTCAAATGTCCTCGTATTTTTCAATTTTCCACCGAATTCGTCGCAAAATATCGACTGATTCTGTCACAAATATATTACGATCATGTGTTTTCCGACTGACACTTTTCAGTCGGAAATCCGTCGGAATAACAAAATTTCCGACCAATTTCAAACTGATTTGACGGCCACAAATTTGTTTTTTGTTTGTTTGTAATGACTAGGTATGTTATTATTGCTATTTGCAAGGTGTAAGTTCAACTAATCAGTAAATAAATCTGTTGGTGATATTGGATTACTATCATTATATGATTATATCTAGGGGTGTTCATGGTTCGGTTTGGATTGGGTTTTCCCTAAAAAGAAACCAAACCAAATAAGTCGATTTTTCAAATATTAGAATCAAACCAAACCAAACCAATTAAGTCGGTTTTTCTCGATTCGGTTTATGTCGGTTTTTCGGGTTTTTCGATTTTTCGTCGATTTTTTCTTAAGTATAAGACATACACTACCAAACACATATTCCGGTGACCACATTTTCAACGTGACACTATCAAATCAATTGCCCTTTGAGAAATCTATTATTTAATAAAATATATTGATGATAATTGAATCAAATAGTGATGAACAATTTAAGAACTCAATTAAAAATATATTTTTTTAACATGAAATGGATTCTTACACTTAACAAAAGAAAACTAACAATCAAACTAGAATATAAAGGTAAAGAACTATACTAAAAGTGCAAACGATTAACATTCACCATAAAAAAATTGAAACTTTGTATAAAAATATACATATATATATAAGTGTAATAATAAATTTGAAATAACTACTCCTATAGTCGGTTTGGTTCGATTATTTTTTTATTAAAACCAAAATCAAACCAAATTTGATCGGTTTTTAAAATTTAAAACCAAAATCAAACCAAACCAAACCAAAAAGTATCGATTTTCTTGATCGTTTTGATTTGAATTTCGTTTAGTTCAATTTTTTGAATTTTTATGAACACCCCTAATTATATCCAAGCAATACATGGACTTGCTGCCGTATCGTGTTTGTCACTTGCTTGTTGGGGGACACCTTATGGGCGAGAAAAGAAAAACGACGAAACAAACAAAAGAAAAAGAAAAAGAAGAGAGAAAAACGAAACGGAGCCGTGCCACGCGGTGACTGCATTTTCATTGTTTTATACTGCACAACAACTGATAAATATAATATATCAGCTAATATGTCCTTACACATGGTATGCATACAGGATTTTATCAACAATTACTCCACATAATTTAAGACAACCTTTTTCTCTCTCCAAATTTGTCACTAATTTTGCCTTGTCAGTATAAAATATTAAATTCATACAAATTCATAAATTTAATTATAGCAATATTTCAAATCATATGTAAAAAAGAGAGAGAAGGGGAAGTTAATACTCGAAGTGACAAAAAGCATGTTAAAATATATAACGCGAAGACATCCAAAAGGATAAAGGGTAAAAATGAGGTTATCAATAGTAACAAGTAAGATTATAATGTGAAAGAAAAATAACATATAACAATCTCATCAACAATGCATAAAAATTGACTCTTTGCATTTCTTCAGTATCTTCACACTATCTTCGTCCCTCCAGTCGTGCAAAATGCACTGTTTAACAATGAAGATTAATTAAGTTAAAAGGGAGAGGGGTAGTATAAAATTACAAGAACACCAACTACTCCGATCCGATCCTTCCGTTTCAATTTATGTTAACGACCTATTTGATTGCGCATAAAGTTTAAGAAAGAACGGAAGACTTATGAAATCTAGTGGTCTAATTACACACGCGACAATATTTTTTTGGTTGTAAGCCTTTTGAAACTTGTGGTCTTAAACATGCATGTCATAATATAACGCTTTTCTTTAAGGGTAAAATGAGAAGTTGGAGTTAAATTATTTTCAAATTCAAAAATAGATCATTATTCTTTTTGGAACGCACTAAAAAGGAATAGGTTTAATTTGACGACGTTTTTGTACCTCGAGTAAGATGGCATTAGCATGGGGAATGTTATCGAAAATATCACCTAGTAACCTTGGTTCTTGATCCACAATATAATCCCATAAAGATTTCCCATTAGCAGTAGGAAAAGCAGTGGGAGAACCATTTTGGAACCAAGTACTTAACTCAAACTACGCTTTTGAAAAGACTGGATCATGGTTGATAACCAAGAGTGATCTAACATTAAAGGGCTCATTTGACGACTATATTTGTAGAGCACATCAGGAATGTCTAATTGAAATGCACATCTTACTGCCGAACAACTTACGAAGTTGAAAATATGGTTCCGAAGCTCACTGCTACTCTCACTCGCTGACATTTCTAAGGGACTTGTTTTGCTTAGACTTGCATATTTATAGTACTAATGAGAACTATTCATAATCCACCTTTTTTTTTGTTTTTTCTTTCTATATTTGAATTAAGTTATATACACCGACCATATAACTAAGTTTTAATCTTGTCACATGGTGGGGACTAGCTATGCAGGGCGGCTAGGGGGTCAAGCAATTAAAGCAATTGCTTATAGGGGCTCCAAATATCTTTCTTTTTTTGTATTTTATTTTTTACATGTGTTCGATATTTGCATTGAAACCCCGACTCATTTGATTTCACACCGCCTAAGGCCTAGCAGAAAAGAAAGCACAACTCAAACCCGAAATATCTGATAAAGTAGGTTAAATCATATCCATCCCACCATAATCCTTGGAGGTGTTGCCCAAGTTTTATCAATAATAGATTTATAAGTTAGCTTTTTTAAAGAAAAAATTGAATATTTCAAAATAGAAAAGTAAATCTTTTGTAAAAAGTAAAGATAACTTTTAGTTTGTTATTGATATAATTGTTTGAGGGAAAAAATCGAAGAAAGAGAATTATTGCCCTAAAACCTTACCCTAAATATAAAATTTTACGTTATTTACATTTTAGATTGACATCATTAGTGAACTACTTATTTTTCTCTTTTTTACATTTCTCATCAGAAAACGTGTAATAAACTTTTAGAGTCTCTATTTTAATATCTCTAATAATCTGAATCTCATTTTTATTCTCATCAGAAAACGTGTACTGCAAAATTTCTTGTTCAGTAATCTTTTAATTTAAAAAAAAAAACACAAGAGATGAAGAGCACTATTGAATAAGTTATATTGCACATTCTTAAATTTTTTCCCTCTGCAGGCTTCATGCATTGCAACAAGTATATTGGAAAATCAAATAATTATCTCGATATCAAGTTATCAACTTCTTGAATCTAGTTTTATTTCTTAAAATCAAAAATATCTAAAAGAGTGATTAAATGATTTATAAAAGAAATTGTTATTAACTTTCCATCTCAAAAGCTAGAAAGAAAAAATTTCAAATAAAAATATGTATGAAAGTTTTGTTTCAACAAAGGCCTCCAATTAAATTTTCGCTTTAGGCCTCCAATCTTGTTGAGTCACCCCTGTAGTTATGCTGTCTCACAAATATTGGGAAAATCAACGAAAATACAGACTGAAGTCGGTCGATATTTTAATTATGCAATTAAGAAATGCACTGTCTGGGAATCGAACCAGGCCTTGTACTGTGGCAAGATACTATTCTACCACTACACCATTAGTACATTTTGGCTTAAGACTATCTTTTATTTTATTTGTACTCTTTAAATACATTTTCGCGCGAAAATAATAGACCAATCTCGGTCGGTTTTAAAATAACCGACCAATTTTGGTCCCTTTTTTGAATATTAAGTTTAATACACTACGCTTTATTACAGAACGTATGTTCCTGAGACTGACTGAATCCTAACTCAAAGTGATACAGTTCGGGTTAGATTACTGAAAATCGAGTTAACAATACAAATGTGATCACCATCATGGGGTGGAAATGTCAAAGTCCACCTTTCATCAGACATCCTCGGTGTCATCATCAGACTTATGAATCTCATCATCATCATCATTGAAGATGTCCATAGCATGTATCTGTATATTCTGAAACTGGTTGATTGCATCTCTTGCTTTGGATATGAGAGCATTTTTTGCAACTTTAATCACATCCATTTTTCTGACATTCTCATCCTCGTGATCATTCTTATTTTGGCGGCCCTTTGCTGATCTTGAAGTGGCTGCTGCCTTTCTCTTTGCTTCCCTGCAATGTAGCTGATCAATATACCTCTCATGTTGCAACTTATTCTTAATTGGCTTTAGAACTGGAGGGCTGGTAAGAGTTGCTACTGATAAACCACTTAATCGGGAAAGCTGCTTCTTATGGGCTGAAGACGATCTCTCCAGGCACTTTCTAAGATAATGCAAACCTTCTTCCTTGCGCTCTGGGGTGAAGATTTCTGTATTCTGGCAAAATGCCCTAGCAGTTGGATCTGTTGATTCAAGAACATTGAAGAAGTCGGCCTCCTTATCTCGATCTACGTCGTTTTGCTTTTGCAGTAGTTGTCTCACTTTCTTCCGTGAGAGATGGTTCTTCGGCTTGCTATATCTGAGCTTTTTTGTGGTTTTCTCCGTGGACAGGAGCAGTTTAGTTGCACAAGGAGAAAGTGATGACGTCATCTTTTTAACCCTTGAACGTGGTTGAGGCTGAGGTGGGGTCATGAAATCCGAATGTATCTTGTCAAAACATTCCTTTGCTGATTTTCCAGGTACCTGCAATGCAAGTCCAAAGTTTACTGAGATGACCATGTATGTCGCAAGCTGAAATTCAAAATTATAAGGAACACTAAAACGAGCCAGAAATGATAACTACCATACCTTTCTTTGGTTTTCATATTTGAATTGCAAGTGTTCAGAAAATTCACAGGTTACAAGCACCATTTGCAAACATATTGATGTCAACAAAGGACCTAGAATCTACATTTATGGATTTCTATGTAGAGCGCGATCCTCATAGTTCCTAATTGGAAGCCGAGGAGCATAGAAGTATATACTAAGTTACTTCTCAGATCTCAAGGCTTGTTGGCTAGCAGCTTGCGTCCAAATGAGCTGTAGGTATGCAAAAATATTTGGATCTAAGAATGAAAATACCACCATAAGTAATTCTAGCTAATCCACTACCATCATTCATATATAGGTTTCATCTTGGGAAAAATTAATACAAGGCAACAGTTTAGCTTTTGGCCTATTCACATCCTCCAGTCACAGCTGGTAAACCCCAGGATCAACCCCTCTAGCGAGACAATACCTGAATACCCAATACCATTGACTTAGCTGATATAGTCCAAAAACACAGGATTACGTCAAATGATCAAATGCTCCAGCCAAACTTTCTTCAAGTCCGACAGCATCATCTGTGGCCTTTACTTTGTCCTTTACTTCATTACAAAAGAGACATGATCAGGAGTAGTGACGAAAAAGGCTTGGGATGAACCTATAAGTGCTACGCTGAGCCTCAGGGACAAACTAAAGTCCTACTTTACAGAATGAAATAGTGCTGTTATTTATCACCTGATGTCATTCACTATAGTTCATTCTCTGGCTTCGGAAGCATCACCAAGCCTCACAAGAAACTAGCCTTTCACCCTCTTCCTACAGTAAAGGTTCTATGCACTATCAACTTGCTATCTAACTTCTATTTTGGACACGCCCTTGTACAACCATCAAGCGATTGATATACCAGTATGATACATCAGGTTATTTATCACCTGATGTCATTCACTGTAGTTCATCCTCTGGCTTCGGAAGCATCACCAAGCCTCACAAGAAACTAGCCTTTCACCCTCTAAGGTTCTATGCACTATCAACTTGCTACCTAACTTTTATTTTGGACACGCCCTTGTACAACCATCAAGCGATTGATATACCAGTATGATACTTGGGTGGCTGAAGTATCAAGTACTTTTCGTCAGCACCATTACAGTCATGCTGCTCACAGATTACAGATGTTCTTGTTAAAAGTCACTTTCCCCAGATGAAATGAGTCCACTAATCAGTCTTCCCATGCAATTTGTACCATTTCTCACTTAATGCTGGAACTAATATTAATGCTCCAACCGCATTGATGTTACAGTACCCCAAGAGATCCTCCCCTTTTCTCCCTCCTGCAAGAATTTATCTTGCTATTCCAATATTTCATGGTATAAGCAGGGAAAATAAAATCATCACGCGCATAATAACGATTTTTCCTACTCCGATCCCTTTGTCCGAAAACTATCTTAAGTCGTATTCCTTTTTTGATAATGTAACAAAAAACTATCTTAAGTTCCTTTCAAGCCACTCCAAAATTTCGTCTACTTTAATTAAAAATTTCTCCTTTCAGTATTAATGGACTACCATATTACTTCATAGGTTAAATAGGATTCACCTTTACTCGACACATCAGCTCAAATTTTAAAGAATTATGCTTCTTCTACTTTTGTGCCCTAGATGTCTGTAAAAATGTGACAAAAGAATATCTGAACAACTCAAAACCTCTCAATCTGTAAGAACAATTCTCGCAATTTCTAATCTCCACCTTTATCTCATTCTTTCCCCTCTTCCAGCTGCAAACAAATCCATCAATTTCCTCTTTATTATTTCCATTTAGAACCGTCGAGCGAATTTGCTACCCTTGTCATTAGTACTAGTATTAGTCTCGTATTCCTAAACCTTATATTTCTATTACTACCTGATGTTTCTTATGCTTTGGTTCTCTTATTATCTTACGTTGTTAATGCTTCTTCTTCTATTCTTCTTCGCTATCGTATTTCTTTTTAAACTGCTATGATTTTTGCTTTCCTTGAGCCGAGGGCCTATCGTAACAGCCTCTCCACCTCTACAAGGTAGGGGTAACTATGTGTATACACCATCTTCCCCAGACCCACTTGTGGGAATACACTGGTATGGCTTTATCTATTATTTCCATTCAAAACCACCAACCGACTCAGCAGCGGGTTTAAGATTTGGTAGCAATTTGGAAGGTGAAAGTAGTTTACTGGTCAAGATGACATTAATTGTTCAAGTAAAATAAACATACGTGGAAGAAAGCAGGTAAAAGAATACCGTAGTAGAGATGGTAGAGGGAGGAGACCAATGAAGAGTGCTGGAAAATTAGGTCGGATCATACTAAAAATACTCGCTGCTGGAGGATCAGGTGGCAGAAACGGATTAAAATCCACAAAGACAACCATATTAGAACACTCGGCAAGTTGAACCAAATTGGAAAACAAAAATAGAAAGAGTGACTATGTAAAAAACTATAAGAGGACGAATTATAAAACTGAAGTGAGGTCCTTGGAATACATAAACAAACTACATTTGGTCAGAGAAAGTTGAAAAAAGAGGATAATAGAGAAAGGAGTGAGATACGAGAATATACAGCTGTTAATTGATCTGTGATTGATCTTATTTGTCTTATATATAAGAATAACTTTCCCATCAGTATAAGAAATTTTTTCCTTACGGGTACTTTTACTGATAGGAAAGATGAAATGAAATTGTCTCTACCCATCAACTATTTCTCTTCTGTAAACAAATAAAATCCCCAATCAACTTTTGTAAAAATTCAAGAGCCAATCCACTTGTCTAGGTCCAAAGTTATACAACTACATTTTTGCAGCAAATAGGCGATCAGGCACATCTTCCAATAAGAGGGGAGGGGAGGGTGAGGTGAAACTTGAAAGAAAAGGAGGAAAAAGTGAAAGTAACCCCTTGACATTGGTTACAGGTCGGGCAGTCGTGCATCTTAAGACCATCCAAGGACTATCTGACACTCTTTTTTTGACATTCTTAGTTTCTCCTTGACAAAGATCAACTTAATTCTGAGAGGCCCAATTTCAGACTAAAATTGACTAAACCATCCCCAACCTATCAGCTCTTATACTTGCAAAATTCATTTTATTACATCGAAACTGTTGATGTGCAAACATATCCAATAGACTGAGATAACTTGGTAGGTCTGAATATAAGACCAAGAAGTCGTCCAGGCAGGCAATTTGTATCATACCTGAGATCCTACCTTTGATTATACCTGGCCTTTGACACTTAAAACCATAAATCATAAAGACAACTTTCCTTACATATCATCAAGTAGTATATAAATGCTCAATGCTCAGCTACATTAGTTTGTCATGAAGATAGAATTGTAGAAAGCACAAATTAAAACATAAGCTAATTTTAAAATCACAGCCAAATTACCATCTTAGCAACTTTCTTCCAGAAGTTAGGTGTTGCCTTTGCCGCGAAGTAAGCATTCTGCAACACTAGCTCTTGTTCCTTGGTCCACCCGTTAGCACTACTGCTCTCCTCCATTCGTTGGTTAGTTCTCTTCCTCTTCAATCCTGTGCCATTCTTTGCCGTGCCATTATCATCCTTTCCATAACCCGCAACTTTAGATGATGGGCCGGCTAAACTTTCTTTACTAGTCTCTTGAGCATGTTTAGGGATCTTTGGCCCATTCTTCAAATCACCCTTTCTTTTCTCAACTAAATTGTCAGCGGAAGCACAGAGTAGTACTTTACTGACAGGTGGGTCCCGAGTAGAACTGCGTGTAACCCTTCTCTCTATACTATTAACCGCACCATTATTCTCCAGATTCACAATGCTCAATCTTGACGACCTTCGCAGCCTAGTACTGGATTTTTGGGAGCTTTTTGAGACTTCAATCTGATTTTTGTGGACTTCGTTATCAGAAATCTCAGTAGCAGCGGCAGTAAACCGGGGAGATCTTCTCAGAGTGGGTGTTGGTTCTTCTTGGTCTCTCGAGTTTCTTTGGGGCATTTTCGCAAACAGATAGGTAACGGAAATGAAGCCGGGGCACACACCGACTTGGGAGGGAAAACTTCAGAATATGATGCTTTGAAATTGTGAGCACGGGGAAATCAAGGGCCGACAAACTAGATACTGGACTTCTTCGGGGGGGGGGGGGGGGGAAGGTGGATACTGGACTCGTAGTGCAGATCCAACTGTAACGGCCTCAAGATTGGTGTGGAAAGTGGAAATGACACCAGGTACCCAGTAAACATACTGTTTAAAATATATATACATATTGTAATGTATTTAAAGATTATTCAATTTGCTTAAATTTTAGGACACTGTATCCCAAAATTTTAAAATTACGTCCAGAAATTAGAAGCTTATGTCTTGTTAAAGTATGCAGTTCAAAAATTCAGGTCACTTAGTCCTCAATTTCGAATTAACAGTTTAGAAATTCAAGGCACTTAATCTTGTCTTTCAAATTAGTAGCTCAAAAATTTAGGACACTAAATCCTGAATTTCAAATTAACAACTTAAAAATTTAGGATACTTAATTATGAAATTGGAATTTTTACATCCTATAGCAAAAGTTAACACCTTCTTTATTTTAAATAAATATCATTTAAAAAAATTATATTCGATAGATACTTTTTAATGTTTATAGCAAAATATCTAATTTTAGTTACCTCCTACCTCTAAGCCACTAAATACGCTATTCAGTTACATTATTTTCTTTCTCTCTCTACTTTGATACCGCCGATCTCACAAAACGACCCCTTCTACTTCTTCCACACACCCTAGACCATGAAAACCCCAAAAACCAGCAGCATCCAACGCCCCTAAGCAGCAGCCGCCAGTCCACCAACTGCTCACCGCCGCCAGCCATCAGTCGCCGGAAAATCCAAGAGCCAGCGACCCCCCCTGAACCTCTAAGCCTGATATTAGGACGAGGACGAAGAGCAAAACTCGCCAATTTTGTCGAAATTTGCTGAAACGCGTGATTCGTAAAATCAACAATCGGCGATATCCAAACACTTTTTTTTATCTAGATTCATATGGAATCAAATGTATATGTGGCTGTATTCAGATGTATTTGTAAATCCAAGCCAGAAACTGAATAATACAGGGGCTATAAATATGTATTCAGCAGATTGTATAAGTATGTATTCAACATGTTGTATTTACATCTATTAAATAGGTATATTCATATGGCATCAAATGTGTATGTAGTTGTATTCAGATGTATTTGGTTTGATGTATGTCGCTGTATTCAGATGTATTCGGTTTGATGTATGTAGCTGTATTCAGATGTATTTGGTTTGATTTATGTATTTTATTGTATTCATTGTCTCGCTATATGCCATGAATGTATTCATATTTTTTTTTAGTTAATATAATTTATGTATTCAGATGTATTATATAATATTTCACTGAAGATTGCTATGTATTTGGAATGGATTCATATATTTTTTTTAATTAATAAATTTGATGTATTCAAATATATTATATAATTTCTCTGAATATTGCTATGTATTTGGGTAGTTTTCGGTTGAGAATCTTTTTTATAATTGGAAATATAAAATTTGTGTGTTGTAATTGAGTATGTTGAGTTATATTAGGAGTCTATTATGTTAATTGATTCACTGTCCGTTTAAAAATAGTGTATTCTCATGTTTCACGCTGTGAATACCGCCATGAATACAGTCGAATACACTCGAATACAACAACTGATTAGCTGGACTTCCCTGATTCACGCCTATTTTTGCTACTGTATTCATGAATACAATAGCTTAAATACATCTAATACATCTTATAACAACAGAAAACGTATCTATAACCCGTAGTATAGCAAATGGTATCTATAGATAGCTAATTACCACTAAAAGATAGTGCTTTATGAAAATTTCCCTAATGGGAATTTTTACATCCTATATTCTCATGTTTCACGCCGTGAATACCGCCATGAATACAGTCGAATACACTCGAATACAACAACTGATTAGCTGGACTTCCCTGATTCACGCCTATTTTTGCTACTGTATTCATGAATACAATAGCTTAAATACATCTAATACATCTTATAACAACAGAAAACGTATCTATAACCCGTAGTATAGCAAATGGTATCTATAGATAGCTAATTACCACTAAAAGATAGTGCTTTATGAAAATTTCCCTAATGGGAATTTTTACATCCTATATTCTCATGTTTCACGCCGTGAATACCGCCATGAATATAGTCGAATACACTCGAATACAACAACTGATTAGCTGGACTTCCCTGATTCACGCCTATTTTTGCTACTGTATTCATGAATACAGTAGCTTAAATACATCTAATACATCTTATAACAACAAAAAATGTACCTATAGTCCGTAATATAGCAAATGGTATCTATAGATAGCTAATTACCACCAAAAGGTAGTGCTTTATGAAAATTTCCCTATGAAATTTGGGTAAATGGGCTAATCTTTAAATATGTGTAATTGTGGATATATTTTAAATAGCATACTTAAAAGTGATTAGGATAATCTACGTGGTCTACCCATTAAAAACACCAGTTAACTCCATATACTTTTAAAATATTTATTTTACATTTTATACATACTTTATAAAACTTTATTTACTTCTTAAATCTTTAATATCAATATATGCCATTAAACATATCCCACTTTTTTAAGGATTATATTATTTTCCCCATATTCTTTTAGGATATCTTCAATCAACTTAATTGGGATAATATTATATCTTTTTCAAAATTATAGTAAGCATTGTGTACCCATCTATTCCTTCTTATTTGTTTGATCACACAATCACTTCTTTCCAGTTTTTCCTCCCGAGCAAATAGCAATAAAAAGTTAAGGAAATGATGGAGAAAAAAATGGCTTTCTATAGAACTGAAAAATACTTGGAAAGGGTGATAAAGTTTCTTCTTCTATTGAAATTCAATCGGAAGTGAAATTATTGGATAAAACTCCACAGGCAATCTACGAATTGGCTTTCAAAGGGGATGATAATGCTAGATTTGCGAAATTACGATCTCAAAATTCTAAAGTTCGATCATCCAAAAAGGATGATGGCATAAAAGTTAGTAGGAAAAAAATACGACATGGTAAAAAATAAGGTTCGGGGTCTAAAAAGATGAAATGTTGGTGACAACAATGGCGGAAAGAAGCTTTCAATATTGCTAGAAACCAAACATACCACAATATTTTAAATTGGAGTACAATATTCAAATCAAGCATCCCACAATATTCTCATACATAATACAATATTCAAATCAAGCACACCACAATATTTTAAATTGGTATACAATATTCAATTTAAACATATCACAATATTCTAATTTGAAATATGATATTCAAACCAAAATAAAATATTAGAATAAAATATTCAGACCAACACACTTTAATAGTATATCGCATTAATAGTTTATTCTATTTTATGATTAAATGTTTGTATATTGTTAAAAATTATTTGGAATACTACTGCTCTTTAATAGTATATTCTAGTAATGTTTATGTAATATTAGATTTTAATCGGATACTTTAATAGAATATTCTAGTATAATATTTTGAATATTACGAGACACATTAGAATACTTTTGAGTTGTAAATCAAAAACTAAGTTGAATATATGAGTGAAATAGTAATATAATATAAATTACATATCATTGTGTAGTTATTGAATATTATCATAGAAGTATTGAATACTCTAAGTTTTAAATTAAATACTATATAGAGTAAATGTTATCAATATAAAAAAACGAATATGCCTCTTTATTTTAAGAATATTATTGTAAATGTATATTGAATATATAAACTAAATAATATCTATGATTTAAATTGAATACTGCTATTTATTATGGAACGAATATTTCATTTTCTTACTTTGAAGAGTTAGGAATATGATAAACTCGAGTAATTGGCTTTGACAGGAGAGATGTAATTAGCAATATATAATTCATTACCTCTAGTTATGACTATATTTAAGGGATATTATCCTATATAGTTGTGACTGTTGAATAAAGAAGGTATATGGAGTAATTATTTTAAGCATTTTTAACTATAGGATATATAGTGCAAACAGGCCATGTAGATAGGTATATGGCGTAACTTACCCAAGTGATTATTGGCGCACTTTGCCCAAGATTGGTTCTCAACTTTGAATGGCTTTTCAGTCTTGGGTATTTCTTTTTCATTTACTAAGCTTACAAGTATAAATTCCACGCATATTGTAGAAAATAATTACATAATTAGATCACTCATTTGGTAAAATACAAGTAAATTTCTAAACTTAAGTTATACATACTGACGAGTAAAGATTTTTTGACACTATTATGTGATTTTTACTTATGAATTTCTATTTTTACTTGATTAATAATTAATGCTTATCAAGAGATCTTACTTGTAATTGCCTGGTGAATTATGTAATTATTTTTTATTGCACTAGTGCGTATGCAAACTCAAATTTCTATAATAATTATTACACACCTCACACCTGTATCAAAGAAGATGTTGATATGAAACCAAAACAGGGAAAAGAAAATGAAAGAAACACAAAATCCATGGGAGCAAGAACAAAAGGTAACGTTTGGATACGTATCTGTATCCAATCCAAACACTTACTTTTTAAGTCTTTACTACTCTAGTTTTATAAATAAGGGTGCAATTTCAACATAAACAATTCTAAGAAAAAATTTGCTTCTGTGATGAAAATTGAAATATCTCTATGACTTGTTAGAGTTAAGTAGCAGAATTTACATCGTTCTGTTCCATCTTAGAGCTAAAGAACTTGAAGAGTGATAATGCACACACTTCAAATAACATAAATTCATCTATCGCATCCATGTTGTCTAACAACCTTACAAATGCGTATTTATCGTCTTATAGAACAGCAGAGGTTGGAGTTCCAAGTAGAAATCTCAAATAACAGACACAGGGCACACGTTGAGCGCGGTCAAATTGCAATATTAGGATTTAGGACTTAATTTCGTTGACGTAGGTAGGTTCATTACTTGGGAACCTTCATTACAACAAAAAGCAATAGCCTAGCATGCACGTGTGAACATAATTTACCCACAGGAAGTGCTGTGCAGTTAGATTTCTTACAGAAGGTAAGAGGGGGAAAAAAAAGCATTACACTAGTGTAAAAGAGGTTTCTTCCGGGGCACAACATAGACTCCTAAAATGTCAAATCTTGGTAACTCATGGTTGCTCAGTATCCAATTGGCTGACAATGAAAGAGGAGATCCTCATTACTAGTGGATTTGTTCAGCCATGGATCAAGTGTTACAATCGTAAGATAAACGGAGAAGCGATTACCCTTGTATATGTTTGACAATAGGATGGTTTCATGAGGCGGCTTCAACCCCAATAACACTACCATCTGCTCCTTCATTGTTTGATGCATTCTCAGAAGTCTCAAGGCAGGGGCAACTGTTCAGTTTATCCACTTCATTATGAGAGGTAGAAGTTTTTAGTCCCTGGTGAGCTGTGATTGGATCAGTTTCAGAATTCTGGTGTAAAAAGCTGTTCGAAAAGCTCTGTGAACCAATTGCTTTTCTTTCACATTTGAGCATGGCAGACACTGATGATTTCGGAATTTCAGCAAGTTTTGATGTCAACTCCGAGGGATTATGGAAGAGCAGATGAGCCACAATGCGGTCTACTGGATTTGTCTCAGTCTCTACATTGGGCGGTCTCGCAATTCTGTAACAAAATGGAAGCAGAAAAATGTTGAATATGATCACAAAGCCCTGGAAACGACCTATGTTCCCCTAGATGAATATGAATGAACAAGAATACTAGAGCTGCAATCTCACAGCTATCCAAGATCATAATTTAATGTAAATTCAAAGCTTACATAAAGATGAGTAATCGAGAGTATGGGACACATTACAAAGCTGAGGTCAGTTCTAAAATGCATGAAGCAGTAAGTTGTTGCTAGCATTTAGCTCAATTCACAATCATGAAGAAACCATTCCCACGAATATTAAATTCTCGTTGCATGGGCTCTCTTGGAAACTGATAAGTACTGAAGTTAATGAATAATTCTACTGACTTCAATGAGCTCTATTAAACAAGACCGCATTGGCAAACAAGAGATCAGGAAATGGAAAATGGCAGGGTCTTTGTTCCTATAAGTGGTGTATGCAAGTGCCTTTGGATAACTAGGGATTTGAGCTTAAATTTTTAACAAGTTTAAGTACAATTCTGGGTAGATGCTGAATAATCAACCTGATCTAGACAGGCTGCTAGTGCAAAACGGCATTCTGGAGAGAGAACTTTGTTTAAAGGAAAAGAATGCAGTCTTCCGCTCATCATGCATCAAACGGTAGAACTACAAAAGCAGAGATGAAGCAGATAATGCATCTTTGCAACAACTGCCAAATTATGAAGCTGTTTGATGAAAGAAACATTTTTATTGCATACAATTCAATGATCAGAGGAAGTTGTATCAATTGTTCCTTCACCTTTGCTACTTCAATTTGGTGGTACTAAATCAAGTAGATGTTATATTTTTCAATTTCTTGTTCAATTCTGCAGTATACAAATTTAATTTCAGCTTTAATTTGAATATAGAATTAGCTACTTAATACTTCTTAGATTGAGAGAATACTTTCTGAACATCAATTAAATAACTACTAAACTTGTTGTATATTTTTTACACCTTACAAAGAAGTATAATATTTCTAATTAACTTTAATTCTGAAATTGAATTACATCATATATATGCGCACAAATAGATGGTTGATCCAGGCCAACACGAAGCTCTAACCACATCTATTCCGTTTTCGTTAGTTCTTCTTTTCCAGTAGTATTAATATGTATTCTCGTATTTTCTTATTCTTAGATTTCTACTACTACATGTTGTTTCTTTCTCTTCAGTCATCTTATTATTTTGTTGTTGTTACTGCTTCTTTTCATGGCTTCTACACTACCGTATTTCTTTTTCATTATTGTTTTGCTTATGCTTTTCTTGAGATGAAGGTCTATTAAAAACAGCTTTTCTACCTCCACAAGGGTAAGGGCAAGGTCTACATATACACTGCCCTCCTCAGACCCCAGAATTACACTTGTTGTTGTTGTTGTTGTATCTTCTAGGAATGGAGTGGTTCGATCAAGAGATTGAATTTCTTTCTGTTGGAAGTATTGTTCAAAACCTGTTAAAAGAAATAGGAATTCTTGGCTGCAAGCATGCTACTACCATAATGTATTCAACCACCAATTTGGGGTCTAAAGAGAATGGCACACTGGTAGACAAGGGGAGAAATCAAAACGCTGGTTGAGAAACTAATTTATCCTTCCCCTACTAGATCTGGTATTAGTTTTTCCATCAGTATGGTAAGTTAATCTATGATGATCCACATAAACAACTTGCAGAGGAATTTATAGAATCTTGAGGTTTTTAAAGAGGACATTTGTCAAAGGTCTGTACTTCGAGGAGAATACAAGAAGGGACACTAAAAATTTCACCGATGCTGATCGAACTGCTTCAAAAAAGGACTAAAGATCAGCTTCATATTACTGTATCCACATCTGAGGAAATTTGGTTACTTGAACAAGTAAGAAACAACAGGTCTATCAAGAAGTACAGCAGAAACTGAATTCAGAATCACGGTACAAGGCAATTGTGAATGAACAAGGCTTGAAAGAGTATGAAAGGACCTAAAGATCAAAGTTAAGATATCTGTAAAGATTTACTATGACCTTGAACACCGAAGAATATCAAGTATTTCAGCACACTATGAAGAACAGAGCACAACAGATTTTTACTGGAAATGAGTTAGAGTTCAATGGCTTCAAGTAAGCTAGCAGTTTACTGGAGATGAAATACAGTGTAAAGATTTTAGCTATTGCTCTGGCAAGACTATCCTGACTATTCATTTCCTTTAGTTTTCTGGCACATCAAGTCAACTTATTGATAGCAAATACAAGTTGTTTCACCGACTCAAACTTTTTTGATTTGCAAATACGTCTGTGTCACCACCTTGATCTTGAAAGAGTACCAAAATAAGTTGGGACGGAAGGAGTAGTTGTGATAGATACAAGTTGAGTGCCCACAAGCAAGTTAGATCAATACATTGCAATTATCCATCTCTCTTAGTATTATGAAAGGCTTAGCTCAAAAAGAAAAAGGATCTCAGATCTGTTTGGGTTTTAAACCTAGAGCGTAAAATGAAGCACGTGCTTTAATTAAGAAAGGCGCAAATGTAGAAGAAAATAAAAACTATATAAGTCAAGAAAATTAACTATAGACACTAGAAACAATTATATGGACAAAAGAATTGAAAAAATTATAATTATTGTTTAGTGCCTCCCTCTTCAAGACACAGCCCATGGGTGATCAGATGCACACAAGTGCCTTAGTACTTGCACTGCACTGATGCGCTGGATAAGCGACGCAAAGTGCTCAACTGGTTTTGCACCTATATTCCGGGCTAAAGCGTGCCTAAAGCGAGTCTTTGACCACCTTTACCCCCCCACCCCATCCCCCCTCCCCTAAAAACCCAAAAAAGATTTGGATAAATTCAATACAAACTTGGATTTGACACTATTGGTGTACAAGTCAAAAATCCTCTAGTAAAAGTAATATATGATATTGCTATAATCTAAAAATGATTGGCCTTTAACATACCATTATTACATACACTTCTTTAAAACACAGACATATTTATGCATTCCTTTCGCAAAGCAAGAAGCATGAAGGCTTGACATTAAGAGCAAACCCCTCAAATCTCGTGGCTAGGAACATCTATGAATATATTCAATGGAGATTTTTGTGATGCAGGTCATATTATGAAAGCTTTTTACATGCAGGCTCTTGTTTTTCCTTTAACAGAGAGCCACTGGAATGAGATTGCTAGATTGCTTCTGGCGAACAAGAACCATAGTTCAATTGTGAGAGAGTGTTAATTATACTTAGGTACAAACCTGTTATCGGTGTTTACTTCTTCGATGCTGACTTCTCTTCCACCCTTCTTGGAGCTGCAACTATCATTGCCACATTGCCTCTGTGTAGCACTTTGAGCCAGTCGGAATAAGCTATCTCTGATACAAAGTCTTATTTGGAGGTCCAACTGAAAGGAACCATTCATTTGACCATTAAGATTCTGTGGAGAAGATATAATACCATGAAACTTTATTTGGTGGCAGTGCGAGCACGAACCTTTGAGATAACATCCCGAAGAAGATATAGTGCCGTGTCTTCCACTGAGGATTCTTCAACTGCCAAACAAACGGTGTTGGAGTCGCCCTGTTCCAAAGGTGAGGTCGGGTCAAGAGAAGGGATGCAGCTCAAATTCTCTTCAACAGATCCTCCTTGCATTGCAGATTGTTCAGGGGATAACATTTGATAGCTAAACTGCTGTTGCTGTTTCTGAATGGCAAGCATTGCTCTCAATTGCTGTCGCCTTCTCAGTTTTTCAATTTTTTCCTGAGGTGTCATCATCACAGGTTTTGACGAAGCATCTAGAGACTTGCTGAAATGATTTGAATTGCCTGGAGAAGCTTTATAACTTGAAAGGATGCGCTGATGGCTTGCTTGTCCAGAATGGACCTGTGACCAGACAGGCATGGGAGAATAGTGATTCCCCATATCCCCATAGGTAGAAGAAGCAAAAAGTGGACCTGGGAAATTTTTCTGCTGCAAACATTCTGGTCCTTGAAGCTGGCTCTGTTGACTGAGCTCTGAAGCGAGATAAGGTCGATTCGTTACATATGGCATGCCAAACTTGTTCACTTGAGGAGACAAAGATCCGCATAATTCCTGCAACGGAGCAAGTTCACCTTCTTGTTCTAATTTAAATCGACCCTTCAACATTCTTTCCTGCTTATTTCCCTGTACACACGAAAACAACTAGAACAACACTTTGATGTTCAAAAACAAAAAACGCAATAAACATATGACACTCACTCAAATCAGCATACTAAATTTAGTTTCGCATGCAGGGGGGGGGGGGGGTTATTTTTCTTTGTCCACCTTTCCTTGAGGGATGACAATCCATGTTGATGTAAGTAGAGTTATGCCCAATTACTTCACAGTTTTACAAGGTGGAGCCTTAGTGAGTGATTACAATGATATCCAAGAATAATTCCACAATTTCACCGAAGCAAAATAAGTTTCCAGTTGATTGTCCTCTGGATTTACGTTATGTCCGAGATTTATCAGAAGCAAACTTTTCCTTTGTAGAAAAAGTATGCAAACATGATTTTCCTATAAGGTAAATAATGTTATTAATAATGGGAAAATCTCCCGTGCACAAGCAGTATACCTAAAGGTAAAGGATCTACAGCATACTATGATTCTCAACTAACGATCAAACTTCTATATATACTGAAACCGCATGGGTTCACCAAAAAGAAACTAGGAATGAGAGGCTATTCCTCAAATGTACATAGTCATACTCTATGCCATCAAAAGCTCTCCTATTGTTTTCCTTCCGCTGGAACCACATGAGTGCTTAGTGGGGTAACATTCAAGCTCCTTGATGTCTCTTCCTTCTTTTGAAATTCCAAGCTGAATAGTGCTTCCTTCACTATTTCCACATCGCCATTGCATCCCGAACCATCTCAAAAACTCACACCACAGGTGAGTTTCCACTTGAACATTTGCAACATGAAGCACCAATAATAGCATTTTGATTTACTTCCCAAATTCACAATGCCGACCACCTAAGGAAAGAGAGTTGAAGAAAAACTGTGATAAAGCTTGTAAAGCCATGTGCACGGTGACAAAAGCACTTACCAGCTAAAAACTAAGAAGAAGAGAGGTCGAAGAGCCTGGGATGTTGCGCTGCTAGTATTTATGTGGGTCCCGTGGAAGGAAAGAAATAGGAGAGCTTTTGATGGGATAGAGAATAGTCATGTACACTTAAGAATACTGGAATAGCTTCTCATTCTCCTTTTTTTTTGGGCTACACCAATGAGGTTCCAGTATGAATAGAATATTGGGTGTCCTTCATAGAGAATTATATTATGTTGTAGATTCTCTACTTTTTGGTATATTGCTTGTATATAGGAGATTTTCCCACAACAACAACTATGCCTCAGTCCCATCAAACATGTTGGAGTCAACTATATGAATCCTCATTAACTATGTCTCTCCAAAAAAAATATTATTAGAAAAAAAAATTATTTACCATATAAAAATTAAAAAGAAGAGCTTGTAGAGCCATTTGAAAATCTACCTATTGGTGAAACATAGGCCTAGTTGTTGTTGTTGTCATTGTATATGTGATGTTAGGCTTCAGTGCAGCTTAGGTAGAAATCTTTTTACTTCCTATGAACAAATACCAATCAATACAGTCACAGTTGTTGTTGTTATCATTGTATATACAGCAACATAGATAAAAAGAAGAGCTCAGAGCAACATAGATAACATCACATATTGTTGAGGCCTAGTTGTTGTTGTTGTTGTTGTCATTGTATATGTGATGTTAGGTTTCAGTGCAGCTTAGGTAGAAATCTTTTTACTTCCTATGAACAAATACCAATCAATACAGCCACAGCGCACAATTAACTTGCACCACGAGACAAATAATTATCATGCATGTCTCTTGCCTAAATCTCTTTGAAGACCCGAATCCAGTTTTCCATAACTTCATTTCATACTACCTTGATATTACTTACCCAACAAGAAGGGGAAGGGGTGGAAATGAAAGATCATCCCTATGTAATAAGTGAGTTATTGTGGATTAGTTCTCACTGGTGAACTAGGGAACATTAAAAACTAATCCTTCTAAGATCTAGCGGGGACTGTGATAGTTCCAGCATTTAAATGGTAGACCCTATCCTCCTATCTGCGAAGTTGTCTGTTCAAGCTACAATATGTATCTTTTTTGCTTTAAAAATTATTGAACAAGGGATACAATTGTTTACATACCGAAGAAAATACAATTGGTATGAGATAGTTTTAGATCCGGTACCATTACCTTTTCATTCGGTAAAAGCTCAATTTTGCCTCCACCATGATCCCTAGCATCAGTAGACAGATGCACATTAGATGTGATATCACTAGCATTCTCTTCATCACCAGTGGAGGACTTCTCCTGATCTAGCCTGTATTCTGCTTTAACTTCTAATCTTTCTGATGGGCTTCGCGGAGATCCTAGCGCCAAACTCAGAGAGTCAATAGATAGGGGAACAGACTTATCTGAACTGCTTGTCACATCTTTACTAGATGACCATAGATCGTGAGTGTTAGGAAGGCTTGTATCTCCAAATATTGGGTCGCTGTTGCTGCAAAATATCAGTTGTGAGGATATTGAGTCGGATGAATATAACCACGGATGATCTAAACTCCATCGAAGATACATATAACTATGTCGCATAACAGACAAAATTTTAAGATAAATTTCTATCTAGCATGCTTTGTTACTGAAAACTGCATAACACACAATACTTTAAGATATATTCCTATCTAGCACACACAAAATACAGTTAATGCAATAATTTAGTGGAGACCATAGAAGTGGGTGAATTCGTAAAGAGGGATCGGAAGGGGAAAAGGAGACAATAGTAGGTTTTTTTCCCAATTGTACAAAGAAAAGGAGGAATGGAGACCTATCCTGGGTGAGACAAGGTTTAGGCCTCATTTGTTTGCACTTAATAGAGGTCTGAATTTTAATCATTCAGATCTCAGTCATTAAGTGTGTTTGTATTTTAGATTTGAATCTTAATTATTAAGATCTTACCATTAAGTTATTTTTTCATTTTACAATCACTTATGGGTCTCAATAGATCATAATGATTAAGATTTATAACAGTCTTAATATCATTAAGATGTTGTATATTCAAAAATTATGCAAATCAGCTCCAGGGGTCTCAGGCAAGGTGACCCCCTATCCCCATGCT
Source organism: Nicotiana undulata (assembly GCA_005239495.1). Classification (NCBI taxonomy): domain Eukaryota; kingdom Viridiplantae; phylum Streptophyta; class Magnoliopsida; order Solanales; family Solanaceae; genus Nicotiana; species Nicotiana undulata. The sequence goes on along the minus strand of ML281969.1, from coordinate 85,357 downwards.
ATTCATCCTAGTGATGGATGCTCTGAGTAAAATGATGGATCGTGCGGCGGGCGGAGGCTTCTTGAGAGGATTCTCAGCTCCGATCGGGGTGCCCAGTGCTCGAAGAGTCTCTTATTTGCTTTTTGCGGATGACACCCTGGTTTTCTGTGATGCCGATATGGATCAGTTGACCTACCTAAAGCAGGTCTTGCAGTGGTTTCAGATAGTATCAGGGCTCAAAATCAACCTCGGCAAGTGTGAGATTTTCCCGGGTGGGGTTGCTAACATTGATGCTTTGTCTCATGTTCTCAGATGTAAGATGGGCTCCCTTCCCACTACTTACCTGGGTCTCCCAATGGGCGCTTCGCATAAGGATACTACGGTTTGGAATCCAGTGATCGAAAGGGTTGAAAAAAGATTTGCAGGCTGGCAGAAACGGTACTTGTCAAAAGGCGGCAAGGAAGTGCTCATTAAAAACACTTTATCGAGTATGCCCACCTATTACTTGTCTCTGTTGCAAGCTTCTGTGAGCATCACAGAAAAACTGAAGCGGCTTCAAAGGAATTTTCTTTGGGATGCGGCGGATGGAACTAGAAAGTTTCATCTAGTGAATTGGCAGATAGTCACTTCCCCAAAGAAGTGGGGTGGACTTGGAGTAAAAGATTTTAGAATATTCAACAGAGCTTTGTTGGGGAAGTGGCTGTGGAGATTTGGGGTAGAAGAGTATACTCTATGGAGGGAGGTCATAGTAGAAAAGTACGATTCCGGGGGGGTTGGAGGACCAAGACAATAACAACACCTTTCGGGTGTGGCATGTAGAGGAGCATCATGAAGGATTGGGAATTCTTCAGTGGCAACATCACTTACAGGGTGGGAGATGGAAGGAGAATCAATTTTTGGAATCATAAGTGGTGTGGAGAGGATCCTCTGAGGGTCTCCTTCCCCCAAGTTTTCAGAATTTCAAATCAGAAGGAATTGATGGTCCAACAGATTCGTAAGGAGCATGAAGGGGGTAGTATGGGACCTCTCATTTAGAAGGAACATGCAAGATTGGGAGATTGCAGAACTCCAAGATTTATTGACACTGCTATATGGGCAAGACAGGCCCCAACCATCTTGTGATTCTTGGAGATGGGGTTTGTGTGGCGATGGTTTGGTCACCGTAAAGTCCTTTTACCAGAGTATGTTGGTGAGAGAGGAGGCCTCTTTTCCATATTCCTCGATCTGGATTCCTAAGGCGCCCACGAAGGTGTGCTTTTTTGCATGGCTAGCGGCGAAGGGAGTGATTTTGACTGCTGAGAATCTGCAAAATAGAGGAATTACACTTGTTAGTTGGTGCTACATGTGTAAAAGCTCAGGGGAAGAAGTTGATCATCTTTTGTTGCATTGCCCTGTGTCCTCGGCTTTGTGGAGGGCAATCCTGAACCTTTTTGGTGTTCAATGGGTGATGCCAAGCACTGTAAAGGAAATGTTATATAGTTGGACCAGTTTCCGTAGAAGAAGAAAGCAAAAGGCGTGGAAGTACGCCCCGTTAGCTCTCATGTGGATAGTTTGGGGGGAAGTGAAATAGGAGAGCTTTTGAGGGGATTGAGTCTACTTTTTCACATCTTAAGAATAGTCTTTTATCTTTTGATCGCTTTTTGGTGCACTCATATAGCCCCTATTTGTATAAAAGATTGGGCATCTTTTGTAGAGAATCATGTTCTGATGTAAATTCTCTACTTTTCGGTATACATCCTGTATACGGGAGTTCTCTCCCTTTTGATTAATACAATTTACCTTACCAAAAAAAGAATTATGCAAAGATGACATTTCACCATTACTCCATACACTTTCATAGCTAACCATTGTTGCGGTTGCCACCATTATCACCTACCGCCACCGCCACCGCCACCCACTATTATAGACTACACCACCCACCACCACCACTCACAACAACCATCATCAGTCATAACCACCACCATTGTATTTCACCAATGTCAGGTGTCAGCACCATTAATCTCTATTTACTAACATCATCACCAATCACCGTTACCACAACAACCACCCATTACTACTAACCATTATCACTATCAACCTCCATTATATATCATTATTCGCCGTTACTAGTCACCACCTCCATCAACAACCATTGTTAACAACTACTACCAAGTACCATCCGCCATCACCACTAACTACTGCCCACAATCACCACCATCAGCCAACACTACCACTAATCATTACCCCAATTGGCACCCACAGCTATCAGTGGTAGGTCTCACCACCACCAATCACTATATATTTTTTAAAAAATATTTTATTCATATGACATTAGATTAGTTAGTATATTATTTTGAATTTCTATTACTAATTTTTTAATAAAAATAAATTTTATACATTCAGATGCTGAGAAAACAAATAATCCTAATTATTAGGAGTAGGAGGAAGAGGGCGGTGTGCAAGCAACCTAAGATCAAGTGGGCTAACTTGACCAAGGACAAAGCTCGGGAGTTAGGGGAGAAGTTGTTGGCTATGAGGGCCTGGATGAGTAAGGGGGACGCGTCTAGTATGTGGTTCACGACTGCGAATTGCATTAGGGTAGCTGCTAGAGAGGTCTTAGGGGTCACGAAGGGCTCCCGGGGTCATAGAGGGGACTGGTGGTGGAATTGAGAGGTCCAAGGTAAAGTGGAAACTAAGAAAGCTGCTTATTTAAAGCTAGTAGAGAGTACAAACGAGGAGGAAAAAGGGACTTATCGGGAGTGTTACAGAAAGGCAAAGAAAGAGGCAAAGTTAGCAGTTACGACGGCTAAAAATACGGCGTTTGCTCGTTTATACGAGGAGCTCGGGGGCCAAGGCGGGGACACGAAGTTGTACCGATTGGCCAAGGTGAGGGAGAGGAAGGCCCGTGACTTAGACCAAGTCAAGTGCATCAAGGACGGGGATGGCAAAGTATTGATGGACGAGGCACTTATTAGGAGAAGATGGCAGACATACTTCCATAAATTGTTGAACGAGGAGGGGATAGACGCATTGTGCTGGGTGAGTTGGAGCACTCCGAGAGTCTGTGGGATTTTAGTTACTGTAGGCGGATTACGGTAGAGGAGGAGGAAGGGGCGATGTGTAAGTTGTGCACGGGTAGAGCGACGGGGCCAGACGAAATCCCGGTGGAATTCTAGAAGAGTGCGGGGCGAGAAAGTTTGGAGTGGCTCATTAGGTTGTTTAATGTTACTTTTAAGACGAATAAGATGCCCGAAGAATGGAGGTGGAGTACGATGGTTCCGCTTTACAAGAACAAGGGTGATATCCAAAATTGTAACAATTATAGGGGTATCAAGTTGTTGAGTCACACTATGAAGGTTTGGGAGAGGGTGGTGGAGGCTAGGGTGAGGAGGGGCGTGTCTATTTCCGAGAATCAGTTTGGATTCATGCCGGGTGTTCGCTACGGAAGTGATTCATCTGGTTAGGAGATTAGTGGAACAGTATAGGGAGAGGAAGAAAGACTTGCATATGGTGTTTACTGACCTTGAGAAAGCGTACGATAAAGTCCCGAGGGAGGTCCTGTGGAGGTGTTTGGAGGCTAGTGGCGTTCCGGTAGCGTACATTAGGGTGAGTAAGGATATGTATGATGATGCAAAGACTCGGGTGAGGAATGTGGGTGGGGACTCGGAGCATTTCCCTGTGGTGATGGGGTTGCACCAGGGATCGGCTCTAAGCCCGTTTTTATTTGCCTTCACGATGGATGATGGATGTACCGTCGCGACACATCCAAGGGGAGGTGCCTTGGTGCATGCTATTTGCCGATGATATAGTGTTGATTGACGAGACGCAGAGCGGAGTTAACGCGAGGTTGGATGTTTGGAGACAGACCTTGAAGTCTAAAGGTTTCAAATTGAGTAGAACCAAAACAGAATACTTGGAGTGCAAATTCTATGACGGGACCCATGAAGCAGACGTAGAGGTAAAGCTTGATGTCAAGTTATCCCCAAGAGAGCGAGTTTTAAGTATCTCGAGTCTATTATCCAAGGTGACGGGGAGATTGACGAAGATGTCGCACGTCGCATCGGAGCGGGATGGATGAAGTGGAGGCTCGCTTGCGGTGTTTTATGTGATAAGAACGTGCCGCCAAGACTTAAGGGCAAGTTTTATAGAGTGGTGATTCGACAGGCTATGTTGTATGGGGCTGAGTGTTGGCATGTCAAGAACTCCCACGTGCAGAAGATGAAAGTAGCAGAGATGAGGATGTTGGGATGGATGTGTGGATGTACCAGGAGAGATAAGATTAAGAATGAAGTTATTCGAAACAAAGTGGGAGTAGCCTCCGTGGAGGACAAGATGGGGGAGTCGAGGCTGAGATGGTTCGAACATGTTAAGAGAAGAAGCATTGATGCCCCCTGTTAGGAGGTGTGAGAGGTTGGCCATGGAGAGTTTGAGAAGAGGTCGAGCTAGGCCTAAGAAGTACTGGGGAGAGGTGATTAGACAGGACATGGCGATGCTTCAGCTTACTGAGGACATGACCCTTGATAGGAGGGTGTGGAGGTCGAGGATTAAGGTAGCAGGTTAGTGGGTAGTTTTTAGTTGCTCACCGATAGTCTTAGTAGCACGCATGTCCTTTCATATTCTTAGATTTTTATTGAATTATGTGGTTTTGTTTGCCTCAGGTATTGTATCCCCCGTTGCTAGTATTTGGTACTACTTATCATTTATCTCTTCCTTTTTCTTTTCCCTTCCCACTTTCTTCCTTTCTTGCTATCCACTTCTTCTTATTACCCTTCCTAAGCTGAGGGTCTATCGGAAACAACCTCTTTACCTGTTAGGTAGGGGTAAGGTCTACCCTCCCTAAACCCCACCCGGTGGGAACATACTGGGTTTGTTGTTGTTGTTGTTGTTTGTCAGTTCTTAATATAACATCTTAATATTCAGATGCGTATTCAAATTTAGACGTCTAAATCATATTGCACAGCTTAATGTTCGGATGTGTTTTCAGATTCAGACGTCTTAATCTTAATAAAAATAAATAAGGCCTTAGTCAATTAAGGTAGGAGAGGGAGAAATTAGAGCACGGAGAAGGAAGCTATGAAGGGGTTTTGGGGTTGGGGGGGGGGAGGGGGGAGAAGCATCGGGATCGGATGCTGCACATTAGCTTTTCCCCACAACGATGAGATGTGGTGAAGGGAGAAATTACGGAGACAGTGGAATCATTTAGGAGCCACAGTAGTTTAAGAGAAGCATTAGCTCAAACTTCACTGCTCTCATTTCTAAGAGAGAGGGAGCATCAAATATTAAGGAAGCTATTATCCTAGTACAGTGCATTTACAATTTAAGCACTCTTGGATGGACTAAAAAAATATTAGATGAAATAGTGTCATATTCCTTGAATGATTTGTTGAGAGTAGACAGAACTAAGCATGACTCTAGTAGCAAATGAGGCATCTGTAGAAGAAAGGAAGGAGATTCAGGCGTTCTATTCAAATTAGACCAAGAAAAGGCCTACGATCATGTGCTTAGTAGCATGAGCAGCACCGAATGCTTGTAGAATAGAAAGCCACTAAAACCCAATTAAAAGGTGAAAATCAAGAAAAGAACACCAATCAAGAAAACAAGGGTACATAAAATTGAAAAGATTCCCGGTCTTAAACAATAACCAAATAATACTCTTTTTCAACTTCAAATTCAACTACTCTTTTTTTCAACTTCAACCAAATATTGTCCGAACACCGACAAAACTTCAACAGAAGCCAATTTCTTCTACTCATTTGTTTTGCCATGCATCAGTTCATCTTGAGTAGCAGAAATTTCGTTGTCAAGTTTTAACTTCCCACTGCAAATAGAATGCCTATGTATCCCTCCATCTTTACTTTCTTTTGATTGTCACATAAATTTAAGTGTGGCCCTATTATCCCTCTTTTGCATTTATCCGCTCTTGCACAACACTAACCAATTGTAGAAACCTTTGGCTGGTTTCGGCACAAGTAATTGTCATCATAAACCTAGAAGCAGCAGATATACTTACCACCATACTTGACTGATTTTTGTTACTTTTTCTTATTATTGAATTACAATTCTAGGAATGAATGCACATTTCTAGATACCAATGTTCTAATTCAACATCTTGTTGATGACCGTGATTTGATTGCTATAGAATTATCTTGAAGCATTTGTTACCTATGATGCTTTCTACAACCTAACCTTGAGGGTTCCCAAGGGGATTCTAGGAGAACTACAAGACCCTTTCCTTCCCTCATCTTTCCAAGTGCATTTACGTGAATTTCCAACATGCTGGAGAACAGCCATCGTTCATTCCCACTTTTGCTTTTATATGCTTCAAATCATTACCCATCCTTTAGTTACCCACAACCCATCAAGCGCAAGTATAGTATTACATTTCTCAGCCTCAATGCCCCATAGGATCAGCATCAGGTCTGCTGTTTTTCTCAGTGCCAGGAGTATGTTAGTGATTTCCCAGGTTAGCTGTTTCTACGGAGAGCCCAATTGCATGTTAGTGATTTTCCAAGAGTAATTAAATGCCAATTTAGAGGGACAGACAGTTTGGATTACCTTATAATTTCTACAGCTTATACATTGTATAAGTTTCTCCATTTTTGTATAGATGTAGCTTGAAAATCGTATCATATCAGTAAAATATTAATTTTCATCAAATAACTTTGCAGTTCATAAGCAAAATTTTCCATGTTGCCTCAAAAACACAAAGTTCCGTCCCCAGACCATGCTTTAAAATTGTGAATGATCAAAGGAAATGACAGGATGCCGAAACAACTGCATTACAAAAAGTGACATATACAAGCCTATATATTTCACAGCAATACACAAGTCAGAAAGAACAGAGAAAGAAAGGTAATGTCAGCATTACCTAAATATCTTATCAAGGTCATCAAAACTTCCGATGTTAGCCCAGCCATAATCAATAAAATCACCTTGCTCCAGGCCCTCACTCTGATGGTGAAAAACTCGAGAATCATCATCAAGTCGATTTCTCTCATCTGGTCAGAAAGATGATCAGTTAAATCCAGCATTTAACTTGTTTCTTTTTTTTATTAGAAAGAAATCCAACTTTTAACTATGACTGAAGGTTATTTATTTCCTGCAAAAGACTAGAAACATTAGCATTAGTACCTCTAAAACATTCTTGTTTTGAAACTTCCGTCAGATTATTAGATGCTTTACCACCCAAGGAATCTTGATTACTTTTTGTAGCATTGGTCAATGACAAATCAGCGCTTGATTCCGCCCTGTATCCAGCTGTGATAGTAGCTCCGCCAGTGTCATGTTTGGAACTGCCGTCTAGTATAATATTACTCGGATCAGTTTTAGTTGTAGGTTTCTTCTGATCAGTAGGCTTGAAACTAGAAGCTTCCACATCCCATTCCTTCTTAATGTTATCTTTATAAGCTAGAGCTTCCTCTTCACTTCCTTCAGGATATGGCACTGTGTGCTCATCGCACTGACCAGTGTCACTCCATATTATATCCGTTAGCTGATTCAAGTAAGAAATGTGTCTGAAGTAAATGCAAGTATAATAACTTGAAAGTAAAATGTACAGCGCCTAAAGCGCCTTTATATATGTAGGTGAGTGATGCAGAAAAGGAGAGGAAAAACACTTCAGTAGTCAACACTACGGAAATTTTGTGATCTCGTCTGCTACTTGTCTTCTCAATCAGTAATGTGAAGCAAATACTAACTTATTCATCAAGGCGAGGCAAAAGTGACGATAATATAATTATATTATAATTCACATAGAGACCAGCTTTAGTATACCGTCAAATCTCCAAATCTGGAGAAGGCATACTAGCAAAACAGAAAAGCAAGTCAGCATTAGTGGAGCTGGACTAGCATAATTCCCCGTCGTGCATTAAGCAAAGTGAGTGCTTGCTTTCTGACATTGGACTGAAAAGAAAGGGTTTCTACCAAAGAATGACGTCATATTTTATAACCCAACTAATGGTGAAACAAGAAAGCACACCATCAATGTGTTGTAATTTTATTGGTGAAACAACAAAATTAGTTAGGTAGAGTCATATTCTACGTGAGGAGGAGATAACATGAGGTTTTATGAACGATTATATAGAGAGGAAGCGATTTGGAGACCCAAGCTAGGGCTGGGCAGTTTTCAATCAAAAAGGAGAAGAAAAGAGGGAGTGGTTGGAGAGGATTTATAGAGAAAAGGGAGGAGGCGGAGTGTTATGGGGGAGACAAGGCTCCTGGACCGACAGATTCACCTTGGGTTTCTTTTAACAGTGTCGGAGGTTTCAAAAAACTGACAAGTTTGAAAGAAGTTTCAACACATCCTTCATAACTATTATCCCAAAAGGGGAGTGGGGGCAAGTATCATAGATTACAAGCCTATTAGTCTGGTGGGAAGCATCTATAAGAATAAACTAAAGAAGGTGCTGATTGAGACAATATCCACCTCTCATAATGCACTCATGGAGGGGAGACCAATCTTAGATTCAGCTCCAATGGGAAAAGAGGTGGTTGATCACTTGATTGTAGAAGGAACAAGGGAGAATTGTGAATTCTAGGGGTAATGTTCAATAGACAAATTGGTATTAATCCCTTAATGATGAAAAATGCACATTCCCGTCATCCAAAAACCAGGCCAAACTGGCTCTAATATATCCTTACATTTACCACTCAAGCCAACTCAGTCCTCCAAGTTATCTCACTGACTTGGTTAGTCCTGCAACATCAAACAAGCTCTTTTGAAGCTAGGATTTCACCTAAGGAAATGGATGTTGAACAGCTAAAAACAGCTTACTTCTCGGCATTCTCAATTTAACATATACATATCTTACAGAATTACAGAAGTCAGGAAATTGTTATTCAATATTTTTCTAAATAATGGTTGTGATAATTCAATTAAAAATAATAACTGAATGAAGATCCAATGCGAGCCTACTGGTGATAGCTTCAAGCTCAAGCCTGGTGGCAGCAGTTCTTACCTTGCACCGTTTTGAGGTGCAGGGTTCAATTCTCATTCATCTTCTCCTTAGCTTTACCTTCCCATGCCATTAAAGAAAACAACAACAACAACTATGCCTCGGTCCCAAACAAGTTAGGCGTCGGCTACATGAATACTCACTAACCATGTTTCTCCATTTAAGCTCAACTCATGTCATCCTCATAGCAAATAACAATAAAAGTGAAAAATAAGTTGAATATATTAAAATAATAGCAGTACTACACTAACTACATTCAAGCTGAAACTTAAACGCACCTCTTCGTCGTTCCAATCAAACATAGCTGTAAAACCGACAATAGTTATCTACTCCGAAGCGCTTCAAATTTAGCCCAAACATGGCCGATTTTTCTTCACTGGAGCAGGTTATGCATCTCAACCCCAAAAAACCGAGTCTAAAAGAAAATTAAAATTTGCAGAGGACGTACGCCAGAGATTCACAGAAGACCCACGCCAGAGATTCACATAATAGAGAGGAGAGAGAGAGAGAGAGAGAGAGAATTTGTGTCATGTGTGTGCAGAGGGAAGTCTATGGTTGTGTTTCGAGTGATGGCGCGCGTGGGACCCAGGTGTGCTCGAGCGAGTGGGTTAATTTATGGTTCGAGCCTTTACACGTGTTAATGAGCGTATCTAAAGTTGTGGCTTAGGAGTGTCAGATCTAATGCTGAATTTCTACTGGTTCATTTGAACTTCCTTAAATTATAAGAGCTCCTACCCACAAAAAATATGTATCAGCATAAGTTTATTAATATACAAATTAGCATTAATTAACTACAATATTTTGAGGGTGCCTCGGATATATTTGAAGATCGAACATGTTTTCAATATTAAAGGGGACCTCCTGGAAAAACATTTCGGAGATTGTGATATCTATGCGCTTAAACAATATTCTTTAGAAAACTTAAGTTTGTTAAATAATTTAAAATTTGTGGAGTAAACATGATGAGGTTGTTCATGTTGTTTGTAATGTTTATCGCCTATTGTATTTCTTAAATCGCTTAATATTGTATTGTCCTGTAATCTATTTTTAAAAATACTTTAAAGATTGTGATATCAACATGCTTAAATAATAGTTTTGTAAAAAAATATATATTTTTCTAATCAATCAAAAGTTGTGAAATAAAAAGGATATAGGGTTGTTCATATGAAATGTCATTGACTTTGTAGTATAATTCATTTACGGTTATATGTAGTCCGAAAAATATCGTTGTTTTCAAATGATTTGACTTGCTTAAGTAGGGGCGAATCGCGAAACATATTTGAAATCGACTTTTCACTAATCTAAATCGCTTATTTGTGAGCAATCTATATTAGACGATCTTTACAATCATCATTTCTTTTATTTGCGCTATGAGGTGATGTCAACATGCGATCTGGTTGCATATGGCATACTAATTAAAATTAATAATAGAAACAAAATTTAAACATATTTATATCATAATGTTTATGAATTTTTCACATACCCTTCATATATTATTCTATCTCTAATAACAATCGCCTTCAACTATAACTTGGAGGACGAAGTTTTGGTTTCAACTTCCACACATACAAATTATCTCCCATTACATCAACATATGCCATGTTAATAAAAGTATATTAAATGATGTTTAAATTGTTTATTTTATAATAGGTAAATTTAGGCCATCATACATATATGTGGGCGATTTCGACATAACACATAGACGATTTCAGTCCCGGGTTGCTACCTTTGGCCACCAAAGAAGCAGTGATGGTGTCAGTTTCGACATCAGGAGTTTGGACTTTGTTCACGGACGGAGTTTCTTACGTGAAAGGGTCTGGGCTCGAGTAGGCTTAATTACGCCCTCGGAAGAAACCCTAAGGCAGACCATAAATTGTTCCCTTGAGTAACAATGAAGCCAAGTATGGGGCTTTGATTGCGGTACTTGATCAGGCCCGGAGACTAGACTCTGAGGTCATTGGAATCAAATGTGATTCCCAATTGGTGGTAAATCAGGTATATGGAATCTTCGACTAATGAGGAACGTATGCAGCAATATGTGGTGAAAGTTCAAATTCTGCTCGCACGGTTCAGGGAATGGTCAACTGATAACTGTGAATTCTAACCACTTATTAGTACCTTCTTGTTTTAGTTTTAGTACGAATGTGTTGATTTTTGTTCTCAAAACTAATAAAATTGTGCAAATTGCTGGAATGTTAGAGAATTGGACAGAAGGAATGCGACAGCCAAAAGTGCGGTCCACAGAAGGAATTCTGCCACCGCAGAAGGAAGTGCGGACCACAAAATTACCTCTGCGGCTGCAGATTTGGTGCCCGAAGCTCAGAGGATGATTGAAAAAGTGGGGACCGTACACAATTTGTGCGGCCGTAAAACATGGTCGTACTGACAAGAATTCAAAACACTCAGAGAAGTGTGCAAAACGACCAAGTGTGACGCCTTGCCAAAAGCGCCACCGCAGAAGGAAAAGTGCGACAGCAGAAGCAGAAGTGCAGTTGCATACTGAATTGTGCGGCTACAAAACGAGGAAAAGTGCGGACCGTGCATGGAATTGGTGCAGCTACAGAACCTCCTGAAGGGCATTTTTGTTAGCGAATTTTGGGCCATTATAAATAGACGGGAAACACTTTTTAGGACAAGTTTGATACTTTTTTTGTGTTGTAAGCGTTATACTTTACTACTTTGGATAATTTGTGACCATTTTGGGTGAAGAAACACTAGTCGTATCAATTTAATTTTGTATTTTTTCTTTAATTAGTTCTTCTCCTCTGTTTCTTCGATTTCTATTAGCTATTTTTCTTTAGGGTTGTGGCCCAGCCCTAGTGTGTAAACGTTATGGGTGATTAATCTAATGCTTGTTTTATGATTAGGTGTTTATTATTTGGCCTTTTCCATGCATTATTTCTAGAATTAATGATTGCAAATATTGATTCATGCCTATTTGACTTGGTCCTTACTTGAGAAAGAGGGACTTTGTCTAGGAAAACTTGGCTAACAAAAAATAGGACTAGTTAAGGTTTTGGCTAGCCTAATTAAAGGGCTTGAGCTAGAGATAGGAAAAACTTGACTTGAGATCATATTAACTATTTGAATTAATACCCAATTGGGCTTGTGAAAGCCAATTTGGGCAAAATCACTTTATAACTGAAAGGTGTTGAGTGGGTAATTTAGAGTTGAGAGTTATAATACACCCCAATCACTAAAACAAGCATTAACGTGATTTACCCATTAGTCTAACACCTAGGTGAAGGTTGCATCCCTAGGATTTTTACCCATTTGATAAAAACAACAAAAATAACTACTAGTCTTCTGGTCTCTTTCCTTAGTTGATAATTGCTAGTGTTAAATTTTAGAAGTAGAAAACAAAACCCCTTATTTGGAAGAGTAATTGAGTTATTTCATTTACGCATCAAGTCTACACCCTAACACCCACATTTAACTCCATGTGGAAATCGACTACGACTCTTGTTGGGTACTATTCTTCCAACGACCGTTTTCACTCACTATTGAGTGTGAATTGGACATGGATCAATTTTTGGCGTCGTTTCTGGGGAGTTTTAACGGTGTTAGCAATATATTTGAGTGTGTTTTTGAAATATCTCCTTTCCCTTCCGTGTTACTAACTTGTTGAAGAAATCATAGATACAAATATGGCGAACAACGAGCTCGGAAATATGCCATATGGGGGCTTGGACGGTGAGGAGGAACAACTCGATGAGGTACCTCAAGTGCCACAACCTAATCGACGAGGTCGAGTGCCACAAGACAACGTGCATGTACCACCCCCACCTCCACCACCTCAACCACAAGCGACACAACACCGGATATTGCCCAACGAAAGTTATGTTAGTGCAATAGTTCCCCCTTGTATTAGGGCGGACAACTTTTAAACTACCATTTTGATGCTCACTTTTCTTGAGCAACGAGGTTTTTTCACCGGTGCGCCAAGTCAAAATGCCTATAAACATTTGAAGGGCTTTGCGGATACGTGTTGGGGGAGCAAGCAAACTAATATTTTCGAGGATTCTTTGAGGCTAAGGCTTTTTCCCTTCTCTCACGGGTAAAGCTTTAGATTGGTTGGAACATTTGCCAAACTATTCAACACATACTTGGGATGAGTTGGCGACAAAGTTTATTGTTAAGTTTTTCTTTCCTAGGCACATGGCTACTCTTACGGATGAAATATTGGCTTTCAGGAAAGATCCAAATGAACCTTTGCATGGGACTTGGGAGAGATATCGGACAATGGTGAAGGAGTGCCCGAACAATAATATGACTGACAACATGATTCAACAAACTTTCTACTGTGGTATTAATACTACAAACCAATGCGTGGTCTATCAATGGGTTGGTGGAAACTTTATGACAACACCTTATGCGGAGGTATGTGAGATTCTTGATGAGATGGCGAAAACATTGTCAGATTGGAAATTCCGAGCTAATGTTCCACAAGGTGATCCCAACATGATCCACCTCCACAAAGAGTTGCAAGACCATGGAAAATCCATTGCCGAATTGACAACAACCATGACTCAACTAGCAAAGGCCCAACTTAACCAAGTGCAATCTCCTAAGCAAGTTCATGCTATGGAGGGAGTTAATGTTTTGGTGAACAAGAAGAGGACCAAGGGTCCACAAATGCAAACCCGAGTGGAGAATTGTGTGCAAGATGATGGTGGTTTTGAGCAAGATGATCCTTATAATGAGAAAGAAGAGGAAGTTCAATATGTGAACAATTTTTAAGGGCAAAGAAACAACTTCCAAGGCTCAAATCAACAACAATGGCGACCACAAAATAACCAAGGCAATTGGAGTTCTAACAATCAGTGAAATTAGCATAATAACAACAATAAAAGAAATTGGAGTGGTAACAACCAAGGAAATCGGGGAGACAACAATCAAGATGGTTAGGGAAACAATCAAGGCAACCAGGGGTCAAGTTTTCATGGGCGCCCAATGTATAAACAACCGAGCAACCCACCTCCTTATACTTCATATGGTTCAAGTTCTTCAAACAATGAGATGGGTCGTATTGAGAATATGCTTAGCCAAATGGTGGAATAGAATGTCAATTCGGATGCCCAACTTGCCTCACACAATACATCAATCCGTAATCTAGAAGTTCAAATGGGGAAAATCTCTCAAGCTTTAAATTCTCGTCCTAAGGGTGCACTACCAAGTGACACGGTGGTGAACCCAAAGGGTGAGAACAATACGGGGCATGCTATGGCGGTTATCACAAGAAGTGAAATAGGCGGGAATGCACCCACCTCAAGTGAAAGGTGACTTGTAGATGATGACCAAGTGGTACAAGAAGACGAGATCCCAAACAATGTTGTCCAAGCAAATGATGAGGTTCAGATTGATATTGATAATACTGATAAAGATATTCAAGCGGAGGTGAACCCGTCTAAGTAGCACATTGATAAGTGTGAATTTTAACCACTTATTAGTACCGTCTTGCTTTAGTTTTAGTCTAAAAGTGTTAATTTATGTTCCCAAAACTAACGAAAGTGTGCAAATTGTAGTAATGTTGGAGCATTGGACTCTAATAAGGAAATTTAAACTAAAAAGGAGTGTTCTGTCTCATACGACAAGAAGGAGCGCAACATGCCAAAAGTACGGCCCGTAGAAATTTTTCTACGGCTGCAGAAGAAAGCGCTAATTGCAGAATTCTCTCTACGATCACTGATCTGGTGCTGAAGCTCAGAAATTGATTGAAGAAAATCCCGGGTCGTACATAATTTGTGCGGCCGCAAAACATGGTCGTACTGACAAAAATTCAAAAAGTTCAGAGAGTGCGCAAAACAACCAAGATTGAAGTCTTGTCATAAGTGCGGACCACACTTGGAATTATTGGGCCACAGAAGCTGAAGTGCAGCTGCATATCAAATTGTGCGAATGCAAAATCCCTCAACTAGTAGACTCGAGCAAATTGCGGACTGCACATGGAATTGTGCGGCCGCAGAACCTTCCGGAGGGCATTTTTGTCAGCAAATTTTGGGCCACTATAAATAGATGAGAATCATTTTTAGGTCAAGTTTGGTAGGGTTTTGAGTTGTAGCCGTTGTAGTTTACCACTGTTGGTAATTTGTGACCAATTTGGGTTAAAAACACATTAGTTTATCATTTTAATTTTGTATTATGGCTTTAATAAGTGTTTCTTCTTTATTTTCTTCCATTTCTACTATGAGTAGCTTGATATTTACTAGGGTTGTGACCCAACCCTAGTGTGTAAACCTTATGGGTAATTAATCTAATACTTGTTTATGATTCTTTATTATTTAGCCTTTTTCATGCTTTAATTGAGAATTAATAGTTGCAAACATTGATTCATGTCTTTTTTACTTGGTTTTTACTTGAGAAAGAGGGACCTAGTCTAGGAAAACTTGGATAACAAGAAATTGGTCTAGTTAAGATTTTGATTAGTCTAATTAAAGGGTTTGAACTAGAGATAGGGAAAACCCGACTTGAGCTCATATCAACTATTTAGCTTGATACCATTTGGGCTTGAGAAAGCCAAATTGGGCAAAATTACTGTATGACCAAGAGGTATTGAGTGGGTAACTTAGAGTTGAGAGCTATAATACACCCCAATCACTAAAATTAAGTGTTATCGTAATTAACCCATTAGGTTACCACCTAGGCGAAGGTTTCATCCCTAGGCCTTTTACCTATTTGAAAATAACCAAAAATAATTAATCAATCTCTAGTTTCATTTCTCTAGTTAATCATTGTTAGTATAGTTTGTAGAAGTAATTTGCAAAACCATCGTGTTCGAAAGCGTATTTAAGTTATTTCTTAGACACTCATCAAGTGTGCAATCTAACACCCACATTTATCTCCTTGGGGGTATCGACCCCGACTCATAGTTAGGTACTATTCTTCCAACAAGCTCTTCCACTCATTGTTGAGTGTGGATTGGGAGTGGATCCATTTTTCGCGTCGTTGCGGAGGAGTTATAACTGTGTTATCTATATATTTGAGTGTATTTTTGGAATATCTTCATTCCCTCTCGTGTTACTAACTTATTTAAGAAATCATAGGTACAAATATAGGAAATAATGAGCTCAGACATATGCCTTTGGGGGACTTGGACGAGGAGGAGGAACAACTCGTTGAGGTACCTCAAGTGCCACAAGCTAATCGGAGAGGTCGGGTACCACAAGACAACTTTCCCGTTCCACCCCCACCTCCACCACATCCACCACAAGCGGCTGAACACCGGAAATTGCCCAACGAAGGTAATGCTAGTGCAATAATCCCTCCCCGTATTAGGGCGGGAAACGTTCAAATCACCAACGTGATGCTCACTTTACTTGAGCAACGGGGCTTCTTCACCGCTGCACCAACCCAAAATGTTTATAAACATTTGAAGATCTTTGTGGATACATGTTAGGGAGCAAGCAAACTAATATTTTTGAATATGTATTGAGGCTAAGGCTTTTTACCTTCTCTCTACGGGGGAAAGCTTTGGATTGGTTGGAACGTTTGTCGAACCATTCAATACACACTTGGGATGAGTTGGGAGCCAAGTTCATTGCTAAGTTTTTCTCTCCCGGGCACATGGCTACACTTCGGGATGAGATCTTGGCATTCAAACAAGAACCGAATGAGCCACTAAACAAAATTTTGGAGCACTATAGAATAATGGTTAAGGAATGTCCCAACAATGATATGACGGAAAACATGTTGCAACAAACCTTTTACCGTGGTATTACCACAACAAACCAATGCTTAGTAAATCAACTAGCAGGTGGAAACTTTATGACTATGCCTTATACGGAGGCTTGCGACATTCTAGATGAGATGGCGGAGACGTCATCAACTTGGCAATTCTGGGCCAATGTCCCACAAAGTGATCCGAATATGATCCACCTCCACAAAGAGTTGCAAGACCATGGGCAAGCCATTTGCCGATTGACCACTACGATGACTCAAATAGCAAAGGCCCAACTCAATCAAGTGCAAGCCCCTAAGAAAGTTCATGCTATGGAGGGAGTTAATGTTTTGGTGAACAAGAAGAGGACCAAGGGTCCACAAATGCAAACCTGAGTGGAGAACTATGTGAAAGATGATGGAGGTTTTGATCAAGATGATTTCTATAATGAGCAAGAGGAGGAAGTGCAATATGTAAACAATTTTCAAGGGCAAAGAAGCAACTTTCAAGGCCAAACCCAACAAAAATGACGAACACAAAATAACCATGGCAATTGGAGTTCTAAAAATTAAGGTAATTGGCATAACAATAACAATAAAGGAAATCAGAGTGGAAACAACCAAGGAAATTGGGGAGGAAACAATCAAGGTGGAAAAGAATTCTGATTCGGATGCCCGACTTGCCTCACACAACACACCAATCTGAAATCTAGAAGTTCAAACGGGGCAAATCTCTCAAGCTCTAAATTCTCGTCCTAAAGGTGCACTACCAAGCGACACAATGGTGAACCCAAAGGGTGGTAACAATACGGGGCATGCTATGGAGTTTATCAAAAGAAGTGAAAGAGGCGTGAATGCACTCACCTCAAGTGAAAGGCGACTTATCCATGATAACCAAATGATGTAAGAAGAAGAGATCACAAACAATGTTGTTCAAGCAAATGAGAAAGTTCGTATTGACATTGATGATAGTGTGGAAGAGACTCAAGAGGAGGTGAACCCATCTAGGGAACACATCATTGACATATCGGAACCGGTAGTGCAAAAGGCAAAGGCACCATTGCCTAAGCCTCCACCTCCATACCCTCAAAGACTTGCCAAGTAAAATGGTGAGAATCAATTCTAGAAGTTCATTCAAATGATTAAGAGTCTTTCAATAAATGTTCCATTGAGATAAGCTTTGTAACAAATACCCGGTTATGCAAAGTTTATCAAAGACCTTGTGACAAAGAAGCAGTCGATGAATTTTGAGACTATCAAAGTCACTCATCAAGTGAGTGCAATTGTTCATTTAATGGCTCCTAAGGTGGAGGATCCCAGCGCTTTCACGATTGCTTGGATAATTGAGAGTGCCGAGTTTGCTAAAGCTATTTGTGATCTAGGGGCAAGTATAAATTTGATGCCCTATTCGATTTTCAAGACTTTGGGGATTGGGAAACCAACACCCACCTCTATGATATTGCAAATGGCCAATCGTACCATGAAGAGGCCGTTGGGTGTGATTGAAGATGTTGGTCCTGGTTGATAAGTTCATTCCTTCCGGTGGAATTTGTCATTATAGATTGTGAAATTGATTATGAAGTGTCGATAATTCTTGGGATACCTTTCCTTGCTACGGGTAAGGCTCTTTGTGATGTAGAAGCCGGAGAACTCACTTTCCGGGATGGTGATGAAAAAGTGGTGTTCCATGTTGCAACCAAATAGCAATGAGGTGTGTTCTTTTGTGGACTTAGTGACCGATGTTATTATTGATGATACAAGTACTACTATAAATGTTGGTGATATGTTGGAGGTCGTTTTGCTCAATTTTGATGATGACGAGATGGATGGTTTCATGGAATGCATGAACTCTTTGCAAGGAATGGGTTCGTACAACTATGCACCCCGAAAATTATCTTTGGATCTTGAAAATAGGATGACTCCTTGTACAAAGCCTTCTATTGAAGAGCCACCTACTTTGGAGTTGAAGTTATTTCCTCCACACCTTCGGTATGAATTTCTTTGCCTTTTTTCTACTTTACTGGTTATTCTTTCCTCTTATTTGACTAACGTGCAGGTTGATCCCTCATTGACAGTGTTACAAAAGAGGAAGAAGGCTATTGGGTGGACCTTGGAGGATATTCGGAGTATAAGCCCCGTCTTTTTCATGCATAAAATCAAGTTGGAGGATGGGGCTAAACCGTCCATTGAACATCAAAGATGACTCAATGAGGCTATGAAAGAAGTTGTCAAGAAGGAGATTATCAAGTGGTTAGATGTCGGGGTTGTCTTTCCCATCTCCGATAGTTCATGGACCTCTCCGGTTCAATGTGTCCCAAAGAAGGGGAGCATGAAGATGGTCACCAATGATAAGAACGAATTGATTCCTACAAGAACTGTGACCGGTTGAAGGGTTTGTATGGATTATCGCAAGCTCAACAAAGTTACAAGGAAGTATCACTTGTAACTTCCTTTATTAGATCAAATGTTCAATAGATTGGCCGACCGTTATTTATATTGCTCTCTTGATGGGTACTCGGGCTACAATCAAATTCGCATTGCTCTAGAAGATCAAGAGAAAACAACCTTTACATGCCCTTATGGTACTTTTTCTTTCAAGAGGATGCCATTTGGTTTGTGCAATGCATCAGGGACTTTTCAATGGTGTATGATGGATATTTTCACGGACATGTGGAGGACTACCTTGAAGTTTTCATGGATGACTTCTCGGTGGTAGGGGATTCTTTTGATGATTGTCTTGCAAATTTGGATAAAGTGTTGGCTAGATGTAAAGAAACCAACTTGGTACTCAATTGGGAGAAATGTCTTTTCATGGTTGAGGAATGTATTGTCCTTGGCAGTAAAATATCAAGGAATGTAATTGAAGTTGACAAGGCAAAGATTGAGGTGATTTCTAAGTTTCCACCCCCAACTTCAGTGAATGGTGTGCGGAGTTTCCTAGGCCATGCGGGTTTTTATCAGTGCTTTATCAAAGCTTTCTCTAAAGTGGTGAACCCATTATGCAAGCTCCTTGGGAAGGATGCCATGTTTAATTTTAATGATTATTACATGAGAGCTTTTGAACTATTGAAGCTCAAGTTGAAACTATCTTATCATTACCGCTCCAAATAGGAGTGTCCCTTTTGAACTCGTGTGTGATGCAAGTGACGTAGCAATTGGGGCTGTTTTCGGGAAACATATCAACAAAGTTTTCCATCCGGTCTACTATTCTACTAAGACCATAAATAGTGCCCAAGTTAATTATACCGTTACGGAGAAAGAAATCCTTGCTATTATGTTTGCAATTGAGAAGTTCTGCTCGTACTTGATGGGTGCCAAAGTTATTGTGCACATGGACCATGCAAAACTTTGTTATCTTATTAGAAAAAAGGATTCAAAATCTCGGTTGATGAGATAGGTACTCTTGTTGCAATAATTTGATATTGATATCCAAAATAGGAAAGGTAGTGAAAACTAAGTGGCGGACCGCTTTTTCCGTTTGGAGGAGGAGGGGAAGCCGCATGATGGCCTTGAAACCAATGATTCCTGCCCCAACAAGAAACTTTTGGTAGTTTCAATGAAAGATGTACCATGGTTCGCGGATTTGACAAATTTTCTTGTGAGTGGAATCATTCTGGATGAGTTCTCTTCAAACCAAAGGAAGAATCTCAAAAGGGATTATCAAGATTATTATTGGGATGAACCATACCTTTTTCGGATTTGTACGGATGGGGTGATTAGAAGGTGTGTACCGGAAGAAGAGCAGGGCGATGTTATTAGAGCTTGTCATTCCTCACCATATGATGGTCATCATGGTGGAGCAAAAACAACAGTTGAAGTTCTTAGCTGTGATTTTTATTGGCCTACTCTTTATAAGGATGTTAGTTATTTGGTGAAAAGATGTGATGAATGTCAACAGGACGGTGGAATCTCAAAGAAAAATGAAATTCCTCTCACAACCATCCCGGAGATTGATATTTTTTATGTTTGGGGCATTGACTTTATGGGCCCTTTTGTGAGATCTTGTGAAAACACCTACATCTTGGTCGCAGTGATATGTGTCCAAATAGGTTGAGGATGTCGCTTTACCCAATAATGAGACGAGAAGTGTAGTGGCTTCTTGAAGAAGAATATGTTTACAAGATTTGGCACTCCACGTGCAATCATAAGCAATGAGGGTCACACTTTTGCAGCAAAGCTTTTGACACTTTACTTAGCAACTATGGTGTTACTCACAAGTTCACGACTCCCTATCACCCACAATCTAGTGGGAAACCAATCTCCAATTGGAGATTGTCACACCTCATTTTTTTCGAGGGGTGTAAGGAGTTTTTCCAATTAAAGTGACATTAATCGAAATGGGATTATTTAATCAATTTCAGAGTCGTTGCTTGGAATAATTTATGGTGTCCCAAGTCACCAGTTTATCTTAAATCCCAAATCGAGGAAATTTGACTCTTGTTTAAAGTCTGCAAAACCAGAAGACCGGGTAAGGAATTTTGTTAACCCGGGAGAAGGTGTGAGGCACTCCCGGATTCTGTGGTTCTAACACGGTCGCTTTACAATCATATACCTTGCTTAAATAAAGAATTATTATGTGTTTTAGAACCTATGTGCGTTTTACCTTTTACCACTTTTAATTTCTTAATTATTCGTAATTACGAAATTATCTTGAAACGAGTCACGCGTGCGTGTACTTGTCTTGTTTGGTATGTCAAAGTCATGTCACGCATGCGTGTACACAACTAATAACACTTTATTGTTATTTAATACTGTTTGGACAAAGTTACGCGATCGGGTACTTGGATTTATTTCAGAAAAATCATAATCATGTCACGCAAACGTGTACACAATCACGATAGTAATTTAAAGAAAACGCGCTTAAAGTGTTTCTACGAATATTGTTTCAAGAATAATGTGAAGTATATCTATAAGACTGTTTGGGAACTCAACGAGTCTACTATTTTAAAATAACGAAATCAGTTCTTTTTATTGGCATATAAAAGACGACCTTACTGTTGGTACACACTTTCATCCTTATTATGGTTAATTGTTGAATGGTTGAGCATACAAAGTTATTGTGCTTAAAGGGCCTAAACATTATTATTTAAGGTTGGAGATGTCCTTCTGCTACTTTAATTAATAAAGAGAGTTTTTGGAGCAGGCCAGTGTATTGGGGATAGCCTAACCCCATTTCAGAGTTCACGTGAACTTTTTTGTTTTAACTTCAGTTATCTTGCTATTGGGCTTAGTATTCTGGGATAAACGTCCCACTAGCCCACAATCATTCATAATTTCACAAATCCAACGACAATCAAGGAATAAAAGAGCAGTCAAACAATGATAGCATCATTAGAGTTCAAAGTCCAATTTCATATATCTCAGAAATCAACAAATATAAGAGTATTGTTGCCTTAAAAATGAACATATAACAAAGGGTTGTAAATGTTACAAATTCAAACACAACAACAACAACAAAACTATGATGTCTGCAACACTACAAACTGATTATAGTAAAAGACAGAACATCAGTTAGTATATCTCAATGACTACTCCTATCACATACAACTTAACAGCTAAAAGAAAATATCTTGTTTGATTCCAATATTCCTCTTTAGTGCTCATGGAAGGACAATACTATCAAGTGATGCATTTCAACACTGCCTGGAACCTCTCAATCATCAAATTTGGTCAACTGGTGGTCCAACTTGAAGACTGATGATTGCAAAAACTTCATAGATACTTTGCAAGCCATAATCAAGAAATAACTTAACTGAAATAACACTAAAGGAATCTTAAGCTAAGTGACAACAATTCAGTTTTCAAGTTACACTTAAGGTAAGGCTAAATAGCAGTCGACTAAACACTAGATCAACAAATAACATTTTCTCAAAGGAAAAGAAGATTTCAGTCTAGATTTCCGTCTTAAGCACACAACTTTATCAATAAGGGTAAATGGATATAATAGTTAAAATACAATGAAAATACATGCTTAGACATAGTCATGAAGTCAACATTTCATTTATCAATTTCATATTCAACATATTGTTACAAGAAAGAAATCTTACATACCTAGTAGCAGAACCAATGAATTTGACAAAGAAAAAGTGAAAGGCGAAAACCCAACTAGCAATGAACAACATTAAACTTTAGGTTAAACAAACAGTTTTCCTACATTTGAATACTGCTCGAAATCTCCAATGAAATTCCAACCGTGTTTTAGGAAAAATTGATGTAAAAAATCAATGTCAAAGTGAGAAAGAATTCTGGATTTTAGAAGATTTGTGTTCTCGTGTCAAATCAGTCTCTTTTTTTCTTTGTGGTCAGTATGCAAAAAAATTCCTTCTTATATAGAATATATGAGAGCCTTAAGAGGGAATAGGATAATGATCAAAGAATCTGCCAGCTTCCCTTAAATTAAGGAAAATGGCATCTTTTTGTAACAGAAAATGGACAGTTGTTGGGACAGCTATCTGTCTAGATATTTTTTCAACCATTTAGCTCCTGAAATTAATCTTTTTAGAAAAAAAAAAGCTCTCAATTAGGCCTAGGCTAAGCGACCCTACCCGGATTGGCTCAAACAAAGCGGGCTTGACTTCAACGAAAACCACACGGGAAACAAAATCAAGAGGTGCAACAATCATATCCTATTCCTAATTAAGGAATTAACTAAACATGTTTTCCAATTAAACTAACAAATTATAAATTAATCTAAATATTAAAAAATTGAAATTCTATACTAATTTGAAATTAAACCATTAGAGGAAAAGAAAGAAGAAAAGGAGAGAAGAACAGAACTACCGGTACTGAAACGAGCACGTGAATGCTCTAACCGACTATGGGTAAGTTGACCGGATTCTGGCGACTTCGAAATGACCCAAAATTAGTGTCAGTATATTGTTTTGGGTTGATGAACAATTAATTAGCACAAATTTTTGGTCAATCAAGTAAAAAAATTCGAGAAATCAAAAGGGAGTCGGATTAGGATTTTTCGGCCTTCTTAGATTTGAAATTGGAGAAGATTGGTGGGGATTTTGGGAAATTTGTAATGGATTAGGGTTGAGGGGAAGATGGTGGTTGTCTGGTGAGAAGTTAGGGCCGGGCCGCCGGCGAGGTGGGTTGAAGGATCCTAGGGCGTCTAAGGTTTGGAGAGAAAGTGAGGAAGATGATGAGTGAAGTGAATTTTTGGGGCTAGGGGGTTGGTTAGGATAGTTTTAAGGGGGAGGAGTTGTTAGTTCGTGGTCGTTGGATGGGGAATGATGAAGGGGTTGAAGGCCTGAAATGACGTTGTTTGGGTGTTTATGTGGCTGGACCGGATGGGGTTATGGGAATTAGGCTGGACGATTTGTGAAGGAGAATTTTGGGCATTTAGATTGGCCCAATCTGATTTGAAGCTCAATAAACAAAACCCTTTTCCTTTCTTGTTTTTTTTTTTTTTGATTTTATTCCTAATTTAATTAATTAAAAAACCTAATTAAATCCTAAATCAAATCTAATTTGTTGAATTAAACTTAATAATTAATTAACTAAAACCAATGATGTGAAATTACTAATTTAAAGCTAAAAGCTAAAAAATGTAAAAGGACCAATATTTTTGTAATAATGCAATTAACTCGCGTAATTAAATCCTAAATGCAATTAAGACCTAAATTCTATGTAATGAAGATTTGGACATTTTTTGGTATTTTCTTATTGTTTTAAAATATTAAATATGCAACTAAATGCAAACAACAATTAAAAAGAAATTTCTAAAAATTCTATAAATATAAGATGAAAATAATAAAAATCTATTTTTGAAAATTTTTTAGGAGTGATTTTATACTGGGCAAAAATTACGTTCTTACAGAGATAAAGAGCATCTTGTCTAAAACAGTGAATGCTAATCGACGAATTGGTCCAAGAAGCTTGATGATGTGTTATGGGTTTATCTCGGACGACTTACAAAACACCCATCGGAATGTCTTTATACGGTTAGTGTTCAGGAAAGCTTGTCCTCTTTCGGTGGAACAAGAGTACAAGGATATTTGGGCTCTAAAGAACTTTTATCTTGATTGGGATGTATCCACTAACTTGCGAGTTACACACTTGAATGAATTGGATGAGTTCCAGCACCATGCATATGCGAGTTCGTCCTTGTACCAAAAAAAAGATGAAATATTTTCATGACAAATACATTTGGAATAAAGAGTTCAAAGTGGGCGATCTTGTATTGTTGTTTAACTCAAGGTTGAGAATGTTTACCCCGAAGCTAAAATCCAAGTGGAGTGGTCCATTTGAAATTGTTGGTCTAACACCTTTTGATGCATTAGACTTGAAGAACAAAAATAATGAAGTATTTCGAGCCAATGATCACCGGGTGAAGCACCACTTGGGCAATGTTGGAGATAGCCAAGTGGTGGAGGTCATTTACTTCAACTGAGGATGCTTTGACATTGCGTCGTGTCACAACGTTAAATCAGGCGTCTCTTGGGAGGCAACCCATTATTCTTTTCCTTTTTCTTTTGTAGTTGGATGTTATTTGTTGTTCTAACTTGATTTGAAGTGTGCTACAGGGTTGAGTGTGACATGCAAGAAGAGTGAACTAAAAATGGCTAAGTGTTGAAGGAACTGCGTATCACACTTTATTGGTGCAGACCACATAATTTTATGTTCCACAACAAAAGTACATGTGTGGCTGCACATTTCATATACGAACCGTACAACTGGAATCTTGGCTAAGTGTGAAAGTGTAAACTCTCTTAAGTTTGAGTCTGTCAATGCGGGGCCAAGTGGAAATATGCGGTCGCATTCAAAAATGTACGGACCACACATTTGGTTCAGAGAAATTAGGCCCAGGTGAAAGAGTGCGAACCGCACATGGAATTGTACGGCCGCACTCGATATTTTCCCCCTCTTATGACTCTTTGTATAAATAGATCTTTTGAGTTTATTTTAAACTTTTCACCCTCCTCACAATCAATTTTGCTGAGAGACTTTCACTGTCCACCACACACACCTACCTTGCTTACATACCCAGTGCACTCACTTTATCTGGTATGTTTCATTTCATGTTAATAGTTGGGTTTGTTTAATTTTTAAAATTTTAGTTTCTTTGTAAGCCATTTGTTATTAGAGTTCATCTATGTGTCCATGTGGGGTAGATTTGTACTAGGTAGTTGATAATACATGCTCTAATGGGTTGGGTTAGTGAGATTTCATGTTTATACCATGTTGCCATATCGATTTGTACAAGTAATTGCAAAATCTAAGTGAAAATATGACTGAATGTTCGTGAAATTTGAAATATGTGGCCGCACTTCAATTTGTGCGGTCCGCATTTTAAGTGTTCTGGGCAGCTTGAGAAGGCAAATGCTTCTACGGCCACACTTTAATTGTGCGGACCGTAGAAATCAGAGAGAGGCTGCATTTTCGTGTTCATAATCTATTAGAGAAACACCTCTTGAGGAACCAAAATGTGCGGACTACACTGAAAATTCTGCAGCCGCAGAAACGCCTCCGTATTGTCTTTAGAGAAGAGACTTCTGAGCATCTATAGTTTCTTGTCAGAAGCATAGCCGCACTTGCAATTGTGCGATCTGCACTCCCTTTCTGCAGTCGCACATAAAAATGTGCGGACCACAGTTCCCAATTCCTGCAACATGTTGTTTCCGTAGTAACCTCATTGTGTCCACAATGTTCTCCCTTAAATACATAAGTGTTGAATATGTTAAATGATGACTTGAAATTAACAATCCTCTTTGTTTTGATACAGACGATAGTTTAATTGCGCTGCCGCAACGAAACTACAAAAGGTAGAGCAGACTCTTTTAGGGGTCGAGGTAGAGGCACCTTAGCCCTTAGCCAGCCCAAAACTATCAGGAAGAAGGCCACATCAGGGAGAGGGAGGGGTTCAAACCTCTTCGAGTCTAGCTCTTATGTCTCGTCTAGGGTAGTTGCATAGTCTAGGACATAGGGGCAATATGATCCCATGGATAAGGCCTCTTTATCTCACAGCACTTCCGAGGGTTCAGAAATTTCTGGCAAGACTTCTGAGCCATAAGTTGTTTTAGGCACGGATGCGCAGACTGTTCAGGATGTCCTTGATGATGGTAAAGGGGGAGATGGTGCATCCACTAGTGTGGAGAGATAAAAGAATGAGATATGGGAGGACTGATTTGTTAGCTTGGATGCCTTCATTGACTTTCTAAGGTGGTGGCCTACGAGATCCTTGACCCTTTAGAGGCAGTTTCTGTTGAAGGATCTAGAAAAATACAACCCAGCAGTGCTGAAACAATTTAGAGAGAGGAAGGGTTGTGTGTTGTTAACTGAGAGAGTGGTAGATTCTAAAGAGCACCTTGTACACGAGTTCTATGCAAATATTTCTCACATCCGAAAGGGGACAAAGATGACCAAAGTATGCAACCTCAAGGTGAGGGTTAATCTGCACAAGTTAAATGCGTACTTGGGGTTTGAGGACTTAGAGCCGGAAGAGTACCTAGAGAATTTTGCTATGAAAAAAGAAGTTCGTCCATGGCTAGATGAGATATTAGCACCACCGGGGCCACCACCACCATGGATCACTGTTGGGGTTCCCATTAGCGGAACACATTGAGCTTTGAGGCGAAGGGTTGGCAGACTTTTACTTGTAGCAGACTTGATCCATGCCAGAATGATACCCATCTGCCTATTCCACGTGATGTTCAAGTGGCTTTATCATAGACGGGTACCCAACTAATGCGGGTGTCGTGATGTATGTCAACATTACATTGGTAGCACAATAGACCAACATAGCTTACCCTTATCCCAACACTATCATAAAGTACCTTACTGATGCAATGGTAGAGCCAAGAGCATATGATATGAAGGTGAAGTCGAAGAAGCAAGTTTTACAGGTACTCGTTGATGGATTCAACCAACCCAAAGAAGAGAACGCAACCTTCTACCACCACAAGACAGTTTGATAAGGCGATAGTGGTAGCTTTTAAGACAATTGACATTCCATCTACTTCTACCAAGCCCTCTTCAAGTGTTGCTGCTATGCATGTGCCACCATCTTCAGGTCATACCACAGATCCCAAGGTATCCCCTGCGACATCTCTGAGGCTGGTGCCATGCCTACAACTCCGTTATCTGCTATACGAATCTCCCAGACATTGGCGAGGCTCAACAACCGGATGCAGACAACTATTTCTAAGCTGTCTGAGATATCTAGTATTGTTGTAGCACAGTCATTTACACAAGCACCACAGGTCTCCACTAATTTTGATGAGAAGATGCACAAGATTCTGGACAACCAGAAGTTGATCATAAACACTCTAATACAACATGGGTCGGTTATTGAGGAGTTGACCAAGGAAGTGAAAAGGCTGAGGAAGTCCCAAGTCAACAAGAGATCAGTTGATAAGCTTAGTAAGGAGGTGACCTGACTTGCGCCAGCTGGTGATTTGCCATTTGACATGTTACTTGACCCAGACCAGTCCGCCACAGATCTATCTGCACCGGTTGCACCAACTGGCCAGTCCGATGAGCCATGCATGGCTGCTGATATTGTTGAAGCAGTGCGTGCGATGCTTGCTACTCCGGCCACTCCCAGATATGATGATTATGATATACAATTGGCTAACCCAACGAGAGATGATGGTGTTGGGGGCACTGAGATGTCCAAGGATGCTTAGGGAAATTTCTCCGCCCTCTCTCTTTTCACTCTTATTTTGTTAGCATTAGGGACAATGCTTATTTTGTTCGGGGAAGGGGGGAGGGTTGAGTTTATTTGATTGACACATTTGGGTACATATGGATTGTAATAATTGTATGATTCTGTTTCTTTTATTATTTTTAGTTTATTTATCTTTAGTTAGTTATTGTTCATTAGCTTCTTTAATTGTCCACTTTGAGTTTTGTTTTTAATAGTTTTTTATTTATTTTAGTAGTTTATTTCTATGCTTTTCATAATAGTATAGATAATAAGCCTTTGATTTTCTTAATGCCACAGTTCTTTCGTAGTTTCGTGTGAACCGGGTGACTCTTCCCGACGATGGATGCCAGGACAACCTTCTTAATGGAATGAGTGCATTTTTGTGTTTAGGTAATAATAATAGTAATAGTAATGAATAAAAATCTTAATCAAGTCATTCTCGAAAAAGAGTTATTCATGCTTCATTTGGTACCAACACACTTAACTACATGCTTATGGTTTGAAACAAAGTTTTTGAAAGAAAATAGCTCTAGATAGTGACTTTGGTAATCAGTTGTTTATTGGACCATAGTGATCTTTAACTTGATTGTGATTGTTGTAGGCTCTCAACTCTATTCTCTTTTATGGTCTTGTTGCGTGAGGGGTTTAGGTGATCTTTCGTTGCTAGTCCAAGTACCTGTGCGAATGGTCTAGAACTTGCCCCGAATGTGCTTCAAGGTGAAATCCTAAGTTTGCTTGGTATGGGAAATTATTGTAGGCTTTCTGTGGTCCATTTGAACTTTCTATTGCCAATGAGTGTTGTTATCCCTAGTCAACCCCTTTTGAGCCTTCATCCTTTATCATTTGATAACCATGATATATGTATTTACCCATTTTGTCGTGATCCTCTCTTGGAACCGGGACCTTCCTTAACACTCTTGTGAAATAAGTGTCTTAAGGCATAAGTTTGGGGGGAAAGTTGAGGAATTTTAAAGAGGTATCAAGGCACCTAAAATAGAAAAGAAATGATCTCTATGAAAAGAGAAGGCAAGAAAAGAACAAAAAGAAAATGTAAGAAAGAGAATAAAAGAAAGGGTTGATGGAATCAAAAAGAGGTAATTATCCCTAACATGAGCATCAAAGAAGAAAAAGAATGAAATGAACAAGAAATAGTGATGTCAAGTCTCTATATCCCCCAAGAAAAAAGAGAGTGCCTATAAGAGTAGGTAAAACTGAGCCAAAAAATGAAAATGTGGAGTGCTTAAGGAAAGGTGTAACCACTTACCCATATGGTATCCTACCCCAATCCAAAAGCCGTCATTACAACCTCAAAGAAGTCCTACTTGATTTTGAACCAAGTACGCTTATTTAATGGTGATATACATGAGGGGCAAGCCTATGGTACTTGAAGTCGTACTTGTGACATTCTCTTTTGTGAGAGAATAGTGAACCTTTCGTTGATCTAAAGATTAAATGCTAACTTTTGAAGTGAGCTTGGCAAATGGAAGGTAGAGGAGGAATATTTTGGAGTCCACCATTATCTACATGATAGAACGAGAGTCCATGATGAGTAAAGTCATTTCTTGAAGCTCAAATGTCACATTAAAACTATATGTGCATAATATGTGATTTGTCACCTTGTTGATAATGCATGGGTAGTGTAGTTAATTGTTAGTCCCAACTGAGTATGAATGGCTTACCATTGACTATGTGAAATGGCCTTTCACTCTGAAGAGATGGGAACTAATCTATTTACTTGAAGACAAGCAAAGACTTAAGTTTGGTGGAGTTGATAAGTGAGAATTTTAACCACTTAGCAGTACCTTCATGCTTTAGTTTTAGTCCAAAAGTGTTGATTTATGTTCCCAAAACTAATGAAATTGTGCAAATTGCAAGAATGTTGGAGAATTAGACTATAAGGAAAAAATCTATCTCAAAAGGAGTGTTTCGGCTCATAAGGCAAGAAGGAGCGCAGTAGGCCAAAAGTGTGGCCCGCAGAAGAAAGCAGGGACCGTAGAATTCTCTTTGCGGCCGCAGATCTGGTGCTGAAGCTCAGAAGTTGATTGAAGAAAAGTGCGGACCGCACACAATTTGTGCAGCCGCAAAACATGGTCCCACTAACAAGAATTCAAAAAGTTCAGAGAGTAGGAAAAATGACCAAGATTGAAGCCTTGCCAGAAGTGCGGACCGCACGTGGAATTGTGCGGTCACAGAAGCTGAAGTGCAGCTGCAGATCAAATTGTGCGGCTTCAAAATCCCTCAACCTGCAGACTCGATCAAAGTGCGGATCACACATACAATTGTGCGGCCGCAAAACCTCCCAAAGGGCATTTTTGTCATCAAATTTTGGGCCACTATAAATAGACAAGAATCACTTTTTCAGGTCAAGTTTGTAGTTTTTTAGCTGTAGCTGTTGTAGTTTACCACTATTGGTAATTTGTGACCAATTCGGGTTAAAAACACATTAGTTTATCATTCTAATTTTATTATGGCTTTAATTGGTACTTCTTCTTTATTTTCTTCCATTTCTCCTACGAGTAGCTAGATATTTACTAGGGTTGTGACCCAACCCTAGTGTGTAAACCTTATGGGTAATTAATCTAATCCTTGTTTATGATTGGGATTTGTTATCCAACCTTGTTCATGCTTTAATTTTATAATTAATGGTTGCAAACATTGATTCATGCCTTTTTGACTGTCTTTACTTGAGAAAGAGGGATCCAATCTAGGAAAGCTTGTCTAATAAGAAATTGGGCTAGTTAAGGTTTTGACTAGTCTAATTAAAGGGTTTGAACTAGAGATAGGGAAAACCCGACGTGAGATCATATTAACTATTTGGCTTGATACCCATTTGGCTTGAGAAAGCCAAATTGGGCAAAATCACTCTTGACCGAGAGGTATTGAGCGGGTAACTTAGAGTTGAGAACTATAATACACCCCGATCACTAAAACAAGTATTAACCTAATTAACCCATTAGGCTAACGCCTAGGCGAAGGTTACATACCTAGGTCTTTTACCTATTTGAAAACAACCAAGAACAATAAATCAATCTCTAGTTTCATTTCTCTAGTAAATCATTGTTAGTATAGTTTGTAGAAGTAATTTGCAAAACCATATTGTATAGAAGCGTATTTAAACTATTTCTTCTACACTCATCAAGTGTGCACTCTAACACCCACATTTAGCTCCTTGAGGAAATCGACCCCGACTCATAGTTGGGTACTATTCTTCAAACAACCTCTTCCACTCATTGTTGAGTGTGGATTGGGAGTGGATCACACACCATTGACATACCGGAACCGGTAGTGCAAAAGGCAAGGGAACCATTGCCTAAGCCTCTGCCTCCCTACCCTCAAAGACTTGCCAAGAAAAACGGTGAGAATTAATTCAAGAAGTTCATTCAATGATGAAGAGTCTTTCGATTAATGTGCCATTGGTGGAAGCTTTGGAATAAATGTCCGAATATGCAAAGTTTATGAAAGACCTTGTGACCAAGAAGCGGTCGATGAATTTTGAAATATCTAGGTCACTCATCAAGTGAGTGTAATTGTTCATTCCACGGCTCCTACGTTGGAGGATGTCGGTGCTTTCACGATTCCTTGTACAATTGGAGCGCCGAGTTGTCTCAAGTTATTTGTGATCTTGGGGCAAGTATCAATTTCATGCCCTATTCGGTTTCATAACTTTGGGAATTGGGAAACCAAGACCCACTTCTAGGAGGTTTCAAATGGTTGATCGTACCATGAAGAGGCTATTGGGTGTGATTAAAGATGTTTTGGTCCGGGTTGATAAGTTCATTTTTCCGACAGACTTTGTTATTATAAATTGTAAGGTTGGTTATGAAGTGCCTATCCTTCTTGGGAGACCTTTCCTTTGTTAAGTCTCTTTGTGATGTGGAAGCCGGAGAACTCACTTTTCGAGTTGGTGATGAACAAGTGGTACTCCATGTGTGTAAGTCTATGCGGAAACAAAATAGCAATGAGGTGTATTCTTTTGTGGATTTGGTGACCGATGTTATCCTTGATGATACAAGTGCTACAATCAACGTTGGTGGTATTTTGGAAGCCGTTTTGATCAATTTTGATGATGACAAGATGGATGGTTTCATGGAATGTGTGAATTCTTTGCAAGGAATAACACTATGCACCCCGTAAGTTATCTTTAGATCTTGATAATAGAAAAACTCCTCCTACAAAGCCTACTATTTAATAGCCACCTACTTTGGACTTGAAGCCATTGCCTCCACACCTTTGGTATGAATTTCTTGGCCCTTGTTCTACTTTACCAGTTATTCTTTCCTCTTGTTTGACTAATGTAAAGGTTGATTCCTCATTGGCGGTGTTGCAAAAGAGGAAGAAAGCTATTGGGTAGACTTTGGCAGACATTCGGGGTATAAGCCCCACCTTTTTCATGCATAAGATCAAGTTGAAGGATGGTGCTAAACCGCCTACTGAACATCAAAGAATACTCAATGAGGCAATTCAAGAAGTTATCAAGAAGGATATTATCAAGTTGTTGGATGACGGGGTTGTCTACCCCATCTCCGATAGTTCATGGACCTCTCCGGTTTAATGTGTCCCAAAAAAGGAGGGCATGACGGTGGTTACCTATAATAATACTGAGTTGATTTCTACAAAAACAGTGACCGGTTATAGGGTTTGAGTGCATTATCGTAAGCTCAACAAAGTTACAAGGAAGAATCACTTTTACTTCCTTTCTTGGACCAAATGCTAGATAGATTGGTCGGTCGATATTTCTATTGTTTTCTTGATGGGTACTCGGGCTACAACCAAATTCTCATTGCTCAAGAAGATCAAGAGAAAACAACCTTTACATGTATCTATGGTACTTTTGCTTTCAAGAGGATGCCTTTTGGTTTGTGCAATGCACCGACGACTTTTCAACGGTGTATGATAGCTATTTTTACAGACATAGTGGAGGACTACCTTGAAGTTTTCATGGATAAATTCTTGGTGGTTGGGGATTCTACTGATGATTGTCTTGCAAATTTTCATAAAGTGTTTTCTAGATGTGAAGATACCAACTTGGTGCTCGATTGGAGAAATGCCATTTCATTGTTGAGGAAGGCATTGTCCTTGGCCATAAAATCTCAAATTGGAGACCACTCCAAATTGGAATTTTCCTTTTGAACTCATGTGTGATACAAGTGACGTAGCGGTTTGGGGTACTTTAGGGAAATGTATTAACAATTTTTCATCCGATTTACTATGCTAGTAAGACCATGAATAGTGCCCAATCCAATTATACAGTTACGGATAAAGATCTCCTTGCTATTGTGTCTGCAGTTGAGAAGTTCCGCCCGTACTCGATAGGTGACAAAGTTATTGTCCACACGGATCATGCGGCGCTTCGCTATCTTATGAGCAAAAAGGATTCTAAAGCTCGGCTGATGAGATGGTTACTCTTGTTGTAAGAATTTGATATTGATATTCAAGATAGAAAAGGTAGTGAAAACCAAGTGACGGACCACTTATCTCGTTTGGAGGAGGAGGGGAGACCATATGCGGCCTTAAAATCAGTGACTCCTTCCCCGATGAGAAACTTTTGGAAATTTCAATGAAAGAGGTGTCGTGGTTTGCGGACTTGGAAAATTTTCTTGGGAGTGCAGTCATTTCGGATGAGTTCTATTCAAACCAAAGGAAGAAGCTCAAAATAGATTGTCAAGATTATTATTGGGATGAACCATACCTTTTCCGGATTTGTATGGATGAGGTAATTAGAAGGTGTGTACCTGAAGAAGAGCAAGGCGATATTCTTGGTGCTTGTCATTCTTCGCCATATGGTGGTCATCATTGTGGATCAAGAACGACGGCCAAAGTTCTTAGTTGTGGTTTCTGTTGGCCTAATTTTTACAAGGATGCAAGTGACTTAGTGAAAAGATGTGATGAATGTCAACAGGCCGGTGGAATTTCAACGAAAAATGAGATGTCTCTCACAACCATCTTGGAGATTGATATTTTCGATGTTTGGGACATTGACTTTATGGGCTCTTTTGTGAGTTTGTGGAAACACTTACATCGTGGTCATGGTGGATTATGTGTCCAAATATGTGGAGGTCGTTTCCTTTCCCAACAATGAGGCGAGAAACATAGTGGCTTTCTCGTAGAAGAATATTTTTACACGATTTGGTACTCCACGTGCAATTATAAGAGATGGGGGGTTACACTTTTGTAACAAGGCTTTTGATACTTTACTTAGCAAGTATGGTGTTACTCACAAGAACACGACTCCCTATCATCCACAAGCAAGTGGTCAAGTGGAAATCTCCAACCGGGAGATAAAGAGTATCTTGTCTAAAATGACGAATGCTAAACAGACGGATTGGTCTACGAAACTTGATGATGCGTTATGGGCTTATTGAACGGCTACAAAATGCGTATCGGAATGTCTCCATATCAGTTAGTGTTCAGGAAAGCTTGTCATCTTCCGGTGGAACTAGACAGAAGGCAATGTGGGCCTTAAAGAAATTCATTCTTGATTGGGATGTAGTTGCTAACTTGCGGGTTGCACACTTGAATGAATTGGATGAGTTCCGGTACCATGCATATGAGAGTTCGTCCTTGTACAAAAAAAAAGATGAAATATCTTCATGACAAATACATTTGAAAAAAAAGTTCAAGGTGGGTGATCTTGTATTGTTGTTTAACTCAAGGTTGAGGATCTTTCCAGGGAAGCTCAAGTCCAAGTGGAGTGGTCCGTTTAAAATTATTGGTGTGACACCTTTTGATGCATTAGATTTGAAGAACAAGAACAATGAAATTTTCCAAGTCAATGGTCAATGGGTGAAGCACTATTTGGGCAAAGTTGGAGATATCCACGTGGTGGCGGTCATTTACTTCACTTGAAGATGTTTTGACATTGCGTCGTGCCACGACGTTAAATCAGGCGCTTCTTGAGAGGCAACCCAAGTTCTTTTCCTTTTTCTTTTGTAGTTAGGTGTTATTTGTTGTTTATAACTTGATTTGAAGTGTGATACAAGGTTTATTTTTACATGCAAGAAGGGTGGACAGAAATGGCTAAGTGTTAAAGGAAATGCAGACCGCACATTCTAGTTGTGCGGACACAAAATTAATTGTGCCACGGCAGAAGAGCTCGTGCGGTCACACATTTCACATGCGGGCCACACTTCTTGAAGCTTGGAAAAGTGCTAAATTTCACCCTCTCTGAAGTTTGAGCCTGTTAGTGTTGGGCTATTCTGCTACCGCAAGAGGAATTATGCGACCACACTTAAAATTGTGCTGACTGCACAAGTGATACATATCACTGCTGCCCAGGTGAAGGAGTACGGACCACACTTGGAAGTGTGTGGCCGCACTCGACCCTTTTCCCTTTCAAAAAGTATAAATAGAAGTTTTCCCTCCATTTTACACTTTTCACCCACCATGGAATCACTATTGCTCTGCAAGCTATGCTTTACTGAGATATTTTCGCTGTCAACCACACACACCTACCTGTGCTCACACATCTAGTGCACTCACTTCATCTGGTATGTTTCACTTAATGTTAATATTTTGTGTTAGTTTAAGTTTTGAAATTTTAGCTTCTTTTTAGGCCATATGTTATTAAAATTCATCCATGTGGGGTAGAACTGTTCTAGGTAATCATTAATACATGCTATAATGGGTTGGGTTAGTTGGATTTGATGTGTATACAATGTTTCCGTACTGATTTGTACTAGTAATTGCAACATCTAAGTGAAAAAAGAATGACTGCTCGTTAAAGTTTGAAATTTGCAGTCGTACTTGAATTTGTGCGGTACGCAGTTTGGTTGTTCTGGGAAACTGGTGAAGGCAAGTGCTAATTCTTAGAATGGCCACACTTAGGTCCGCACTATGTATCAAAGACTTTTCTCTTGAGAAAGCAGATGTGCGGACTACACTTAAATTTTTGCGGAACGCAGATAAATAATGAGGCTGCACTTTGCCATCACCCCATTTTCAGAGAAGAGGCAACCGTCTGAACTTTCCTTTCAAAAGTGCGGACGTCTTGGAAAATGTGCGGTTCGCACTCCCATTCTGCGGTCGCACATAAAAAAAGTGCGGATCGTATATCCCATATTCTACAAGCATGTTATCCCGTTGAAACCCTAATTTGTCCACAATGTTTTTCCCTGCTTACATAAGTCCTACCTGTGTTGAATGATGACGTGCAACTAAAATCCTCTTTGTTTTGATAGAGATAATGGTTCGATCATGATGTCGCACTGAAACTGTCAAGGGTAGAGGAGACTCTTCTATGGGTCGAGGAAAAAGTGCCTTGCCCCTCAGTGTGCCCAATACTATTCAGAAGAAGACCAAAGCAGGCAGAGGGAATGGTGTAAACCTCTATGCGTTTAGTTCTTATGCCCTGTCTAGGGAGGCTTCCGAGGGAAACTCTGTGTCTATTTCGAAGGAGCATACATTTGCACAGTCTAGGCCACAGGGGCGATCTGAGCCCTTGGATGTGGCTTCATCATCTTAGAGAACTTTCGAGGGTTCGAAAAGTGATAGCCAGGCTTTCGATCCATCAGCTCTAGAGTCCAATGCGTAGGATGTTCCAGATGATGGAAAAGGGAGAAAAGGTACATCCACTAGGGTTGAGGGGGCACAGAAGAAGGAAGCATGGGAAAATAGATTTGTGAGTTTGGCTGCTTTCACTGATTTTTGAATGTGGTGGCGATGAGAACATTGATACATGCGAGGAAATTTTTATAGAGGGATCTTGATAGATACAACCATGTAGTGTTGAGGCAATTCAGATCGAGAAGGGGATGGATGTTGTTTACTGAGAAGGTCATAGATATCAAGGAGCACCTTGTCCGCGAGTTCTATGCCAACATTTCACACATTCGCATGAGGACAAAAGTGACCAAAGTACGCAATGTTAACGTGAAGTTTGATCAGCACACGTTGAACGCGTACTTGGGTTTTGAGGACTTGGAGCCAAAGGATTACCTAGAGAAGTTAGCCTTGAAAGAAGAGTCCCAGCCGTGGATTGCTGAGATCTTAGCATCGGGACCACCTACGCCATGGATCACTACTGGGGTACCCATTCAATAAAGTACATTGAGCTTTGACGTAAAAGGTTGGCAGGCCTTTGTGTGTAGCAGGCTTGAACCATGCCAGAAAAAGAACAACTTTCCTGTTCCACATGCAGTTCTAGTGGCTTCTATCATGGTTGGGTACCTGATCAATGTGGGTGCCTTGATGTCGGCCAACATCTATTTGGTAGGGCAACACACTAACATGGCTTACCCCTACCCTAGCACTATTATAGAGTACCTCACTGATGCAAAGGTAGAGCCGAATCCATTTGAGACGAAGGTGAAGCCAAAGAAGCCGTTTGAGCGGTACTCATTGCAGGATCCGACCAACCGAAAGAAGAGTGCTCAACCTTCTACTACTACAGGCCAATCTGATGAGCCGATAGTGGTAGTTTCTGACACAACTGATATTCCATCTACATCGGTTGAGCCCTCTACCAGTGCAGCAGATATGCCTCCGCCATCATACTCAGCTCCGTCCA
The DNA here is from genome assembly GCA_005239495.1 of Nicotiana undulata. Lineage (NCBI taxonomy): Eukaryota > Viridiplantae > Streptophyta > Magnoliopsida > Solanales > Solanaceae > Nicotiana > Nicotiana undulata. The sequence goes on along the minus strand of ML281969.1, from coordinate 47,631 downwards.
TAGCTCCTAGGGAAGTCCCTACTATGGTTCTAAGGTCGGTGCCCATGCATACTTTCTGCTTTGGAAGTCTCCAAGAAATTGGCGAGTCTCAAGAACTGGATGCAGGAAACTACTTTAAAGATGTTTGAGATATCTAGTAATGTTACAGAGCATTCATACACACATGCACTGCGAGATTCTACTAAGATTGGTGAGAAGCCGCGCAAGATTCTGGACAACCAGAAGTTGATCATGGACACTCTGATACGTCATGGTTCAGTTATTGAGGAATTTACCAAAGAAATGAAGAAGATGATAAAGTCTCAAGCCAGCAAAAAGTCAGTGGATAAGCTTAGGAAATAGGTGACTTGACTGGGATTTACTATTTGATATGTTGCTTGACCCAGACCAGTCCGCCCTAGATCCATTTGCACAGGTTGCATCAGCTGGCTAGTGTGAGGAGCCATGCCTAGCTGCTAAATGTTTTCCACTCCCGCCACTCCTAAATATGATGATGATGATATACAGTTGGCTGAGACAACAAGAGTTGATGGTGCTGGGGACATGAGATGTCCAAGGATGCTAAGGGAGTTTCTTGCCCCTCTCTCTTTTCACTCTTATTTTGTTAAGCATTAGGGACAATGCTTACTTTTATTCGGGGGTAGGGAAGTGTGGAGTTTATTTGACACATTTGGATACATTTGGACTGTAATAATTGGATGTTTCTATTTTTTTTAGTTTATCTATCTTTAGTTAGTTATTGCTTTCATTAGCTTCTTTAATTGTTTACTTTGATTTTTTTAGTAGCTTCTTTTTATGTTAGTAGTTTTCTTGTTATTCGTAGTAGTATGGATAATAAGTCTTTGGTTTTCTTAATGCTACGGTTCTTTTCAAAGGTAGTCTTTTGTGTGAACTAGGTGACTCTTCCCGGGGATGGATGGTGTGATAACCTTCTTAAGGGAATGAGTCTGTTTTTATGTTTAGGTGATAACAATAGTAATAGTAATGAATGAAATCCCTAATCAAATCATTCTCTAAAAGGATTTATTTATTTTTCATTTGGCACCAACACACTTAACTGCGCGCTTATGATTTGAAACAAGATTTTTGAAAGAAATAGCTCTAGTTAGTGACTTTGAAACAAAGTTTTTGAGTGGTTAATTGGATCATAGTGATCTTTAACTTGATTGTAATTTGTTTTAGGCTTTAGACTCTATCATCTTTTATGGTCTAGTAGCATGAGGGGTGAGGTGATTTTTGTTGCTAGTCCAAGTATTTGTGTGAATGGTCTAGAACTTGCCCCAATTTTGCTTCAAGGTGAAATTCTAAGTTTGCTTGGTTTGGAAAATGATTGTAGACTTTCCTCGGTCTGTTTGAGCTTTCTATTTCCACACAATACTTGTTAATCCTAGTCAACCCCCCTTGAGCTTTTAGCCTTTCTTAATTGGTAACCATGCTACAAGCCTTTTCTCATTTTGTTGTAATCTTCTCTTGGCACCCGAACCTTCCTTAACACTCTTATGAAACAAGTGGCTTAAGGCATAAGTTTGGGTGGAGAGTTGAGGAATTTGAAAGAGGTATCAAGGCACCAAAAAGAGAAAAGAAATTATCTCTATGAAAAAAGAAGGCAAGAACAGAAAAGAACAAAAAATGCAAAAAAGAGAATAAAAAGGAAGGTTGATTAAATCAAAATGAGGCAACTATCCCTAGTATGAGCATCAAGGGAGAAAAAGAATGAAATGGACAAGAAAGAGTGATGGCAAGTCTCTCTAGCCCCCAAGAAAAAGGAAATGCCTGTAAGAGTTGGTAAATGTGAGCAAAGAAATTAAAATGTGGAGCGCTTAAGGAAAGGCGTAACCACTTATCCCATATGATATCCTACCCCAATCCAAAAGCATTCATTACAACTCGAAAGAAGTCCTACTTGATTTTGAACCGAGTAAGCTTAAATTAGTAGTGATCTACATGAGGGAAAAGCCTATGGTACTTGATGCCTTACTTGTGACATTCTTTTGTGAGAGAAGAGTGAACCTTTCGTTGATCAAAAGTTTAAATGCTAACTTTTGAAGTGAGCTTGGCAAATGGAAGGTAGAGGAGGAAGATTTTGGAGTCCACCATTATCTACATGATAGAACGAGAGTCCATGATGAGTAAAGTCAATTCTTGAAGCTCAAATGTCACATTAGAACTATATGTGCATAATATGTGATTTGTCACCTTTGTTGATAATGAATGAGTAATGTGGTTAATTGTTGGTCCCAACTGAGTATGAATGGCTTACCATTGACTATGTGAAATGGCCTTTCACTCTGAAGAGATGGGAACTAATCTATTTACTTGAAGACAAGAAAAGACTTAAGTTTGGAGGAGTTGATAAGTGAGAATTTTAACCACTTAGCAGTACCTTCATGCTTTAGTTTTAGTCCAAAAGTGTTGATTTATGTTCCCAAAACTAATGAGAAGGCCAAAAGTGCAATCCGTAAAAGGAATCATGCGGCGCAGAAAAAAGTGCGGACATGAGAATTAGCTCTGCGGCCGCATATCTGATGCCTAAAGCTCAAAGGATGATTGGAAAAGTGTGGACCACACACAATTTGTGCAACTGCAAAACATGGTCACACTGATAATAATTGAAAAAGTTTAGAGAAGTGTGCAGAACGACCAAGTGTAAAGCCTTGCCAAAAGCACAGCCGCAGAAGGAAAGTGCGGTCGCAGAAGATGAAGTGCAGCCATAGACTGAATTGTGCGGCTGTAGAAATCCTCCACTTGTAGAAGGATGAAAAGTTCGGACCGCACATGGAATTGTGCGGTCACAGAACCTCTTGAAGGGCATTTTTGTCACCGAATTTTGGGCCACTATAAATAGACGAGAAACACTTTTTAGGACTAGTTTGATAGTATTTTGTGTTGTAGTTATGCTTTACTACTTTGGGTAATTTGTGACCATTTTGGGTGAAGAAACACTAGTTTTATCAATTTAGTTTTGCATTATGGATTTAGTTAGTTCTTCTTCTTTATTTTCTTTAATTTTTGTTGTGAGTAGCTAGATTTTCTCTATGGTTGTGACCCAATCCTAGTGTGTAAACCTTATGGGTGATTAATCTAATGCTTGTTTATGATTGGGTATTTATTTAGCCTTGTTCATGCATTATTTCTAGAATTAATGGTTGCAATATTCATTCATGCCTATTTGACTTGGCTCTTTCTTGAGAAAGAGAGACTTAATCTAGGAAAAGTTGGCTAACAAGAAATTAGGCTAGTTAAGGACTTGGATAGCCTAATTAAAGGGTTTGAACTAGATATAGGGAAAACCCGACTTGAGCTCACATCAACTATTTGAATTGATACCCAATTGGTCTTGAGAAAGCCGATTTGGACAAAATCACTCTATAACCGAGAGGTATTGAGTGGGAATTTAGAGTTGACAGCTATAATACACCCCAATCACTAAAACAAACATTAATGTGACTTACCCATTGGTCTAACACCTAGGTTAAGGTTGAATCACTAGGTCTTCTACCTATTTAATAAAAACAACAAAAATAATTTCTAGTTTTCTAGTATCTTTTCCTAGTTGGTAATTGCTAGTGTTAAATTTTAGAAGTAGATAACAAAACCCCTTATTTGGAAGAGTAATTGAGCTATTTCATTTAGACTCATCAAGTGTACACCATAACATACATATTTAACTCCTTATGAAAATCGATCTCGACTCTTGTTGGGTACTATTCTTCCAACGACTGTTTCCACTCACTATTGAGTGTGAATTTGGATGGATCATCAATCACCCACATCCTAAGATAAGTAAACACAGAAGCAGATGAATTGGCCAATCTAGGTTCATCCACAAAAATGAAGGGATCAAATTCTGCGGTCGTATAGCTCATGCACTCGGTATTGGATATGGACAGTTATTATGAAGTAAATGCGACTAACTTGGTCTGGGACTAGAGAAATGAAATCATCGACTACCTTGAGCATGACAAACTGCTCAAAGACCTGAAGGTATCCCGGGCACTCCGCACCAAAGCACCTCGTTACAGCTTTTAGGGAGGACAATTATACAGAAGGTCATTTCAAGGCCCATTGGTCCGATATTTAGGAGCCTCTAAGGCTAATTACGTCATGAGAGAGGTTAACGAAGGAATCTGTGTAAATTATTTGCAGAATCGTTGTTGTTAAAATTAGTTAGGGCGGGATAGTACTGGCCCTGGATGGAACAAGACACTAAGGCGTTCGTTCAGAAATGCGACAAGTGTTAAGGACATGCACCGTTAGTACCCAGCCTACAGAACTATTACAATCAGTATTATCATCATGGTCATTCATGGAATGGGGGATGTACATAGTGAATTTGTTGTCATCGGCTACCAATAAGGTAAGGTTTCTTTTGATTTTAACTGATTACTTCTCTAAGTGGGTTGAAGCAGGTCCTTATCAGAAAATCGGCAAGCATGAAGTGGTCGATAAATTGTGGGAAAACATAATTTGCTGGTTTGGAATACTGAAGGAGATATCTTGCAACAACGGGCCATAATTCAAAAGCGCAAAGGTCACAAAATTCCTTAAGGACTAGAAAATCAAAAGAATCACATCTTCACCATACCATCCGATTGCAAATGTCCAAGCGGAGTCGACGAACAAGGTGATTATTCAAAACCTCAAAAAGAGATTGTAAGCAGTCAAATGCAAATGGCCTAAAGAGTTACTGGGGTAATATGGGCATACTGGACAATGACCAAGTCAAGTACGGGAGAGACACCTTTCTCTCTCGTATATGGAGCAGAAGCTCTAATCTGGTGGAAGTAGGAGAACCTACGTTGAGGTACTTCCAAGCAGACAAAGAAACAAACAACGAAGTATTGCTAGTCAAATTGGAGCTGCTTGACGAACGCAGAGACTTGGAGCACATAAGGATGGTGGCCCTGAAATAAAGAATGGAAACATACTTTAATCGAAGAGACAATATCCATTATGTCAAAGTATGAGACATGGTTTTAAGAAAAGTGACTCAAAACACCTGATAGCTCAACGTAGGGAAGTTGGGTTTGACGTGGGAAGGCCCCTATCGGGTTTCAGCCGTCACCGGGAAAGGATCATATGAACTGGAAAACCAAGACGGAGTAAAATTTCCAAGCAACTGGAATGTGACCCACCTCAAAAGGTATTATTGCTGATGAGAACAGCTTATACTGAAAGTATGTGCTTCACTTTTTTTTTCTTCATCAAGTTTTTGACCTAATTGGGTTTTTCTGGCAAGGTTATTAACAAGGCAACAACAAAAGCATACTACGAAGGAGATGTCATCGACAAAAATAAGACCTTTAAATGACAAGGCACAAGCAACTACGAGATGGTTAGATAGTCTTTGGCTTGATAGCAAAGTTCCTAATGGGAAACGAAGCTTGTTATGGGACCGAAGGCTATTCAACCTTTCACGAATTCTCCTTCCCTAGAAGCCACTGGGGGTGGTTAGATAATCTTTGGCTCGGTAGCAAAGTTCTTAACGAGAAATGAAGCTTGCTACCAAACCAAAGATAATCCACCCATTCACTATTGGAATCCTCAAAGAAGCAAGACTTCTAGTGTTCCCATTCGCATTCTTCGTATTCAAACACTAGGGTGGGAGGGTAATGATATGAGAATACGACAACCCGATTTCCACAGAAGCCGAAACTATGAAGTCCGGTAACAAATATGCCTCATCGAGACCGGGGACTGCACAGCCAGCCCCGTAGAAACAAATTGTACAAATTGGACACATGTAATGTAATGGAAATCTCTTTTATTTCAACAAAACGAATGCTTATGTAAGATAGAAGGAATAAAATGAAGTCTTTTTATTTTATCTTGTTTCTTGTCCAACCAATTAATCGATTTTATTATTTGAAAATTAATCAAGTATTTCAAATACTAGTGCCAGAATAAACAGGAGACGTCCTCTTCAAGAGCACTGTAAACATAAGAGCGCCATCTCTTATGAAACCCTCACAGTAAAGGGTTGGTTCCAAAAATGTTTATGCCTTGAACCCAAATGCTATTGGGGAAAAACGCACTCGAAGTTTTGCATAATCCGACAAAAAAAAAGTAAACTTTGTGCAATGCTTAAACAAAAAGCACTTTTATATATCAAACTTGCCAAGTAGCACAAGTAAAAAAATACGAAAAGAAAACAACAAAAGAAAAAGTAAGCAAAAAACTAAACTAAACTATATCACCCCAGAACTCGGGGGAAGAGAAGCATATGTGCCCCCAGGAGAAGTAGGTGGATCTGCCGGCGGCTCGGTATCTTGGCCTTCATCATTATCCTCTTCAAGTTCCTCCTCGGTTCCCAATAAGTTGGAATTGGAACTAGAAGAGTCAATTGCATCAGCCTGATCCAGGAGGCATCTTCGAGCGGTTGACTCCAGCGCTCAGGCCTTGGCGATTTCGGCATCAATATCAATAACGCCCGCTTTGGCCTCTTCTAAGGGTTTTCTCCTCATGCTATACATAGAATGTGTTTTTTCAATAATGAGGGAATCTGTTCAACACTGAAGTTCTGATTTATGCTGGTCAACCTCGATCGAAAGGCCATCCCGCTCGGATCTCGTGGGGCTAAGGCTAAGATCAAGATCACGGATAGTGGTTATATGAACCTTATTATATTCCATGATCCTCTTATACCTATCCTCCATCTGTGCACGCTTCTCCTATGTAGCAACGACCTCTGGAGTCTTGGAATTCAAGGCTGCCTCCAAGTTATTTACTCTCTTAGTGGAGGCAGCCTCGCGCTCGGCAGCAACAAGCACAACATTTTGGACCTCAAACCATTTAGCCTTGGCTTCTTGAAATTGTACATTTAACTGGGAGGCTTCTTGGCTGAGGGCCATCACTTCTTGCTTGCTCTTTTACAACCGAGCCTCCAACTTACTGTCTTTAGCAACTTGTGCTTCCAACACCAGGAGGCGAGCAACAACTTGGTCCCCCTCGGCCAACTGTTGATCCAACTCAGACTTAAGCTTTTATTTACCGAGGATCAACTTCTGAAGGCCCTCAGAAGCAAGAAAGTTGGTTGTGAAGCAAAAAGCCAAGTTAGAAATCATGGTATAGTAATTCAAGAAGAAACAAGTAGTAAAAACAACAAATATGTTATTTATGCTGCATTATGCATGACATTACCTAACAAACACTCTCCCGAGAGAGAGTGTATTTTCTTCTTATCATTTTCTGAAGCCAGCGGCTTCAGATAGTTGCAAAGTTCCACCGGCCGGGACAACAGATGACACTCAGTAGATACAAGAGGGACACATTCCTCCTCCTCTAGGGATCTACAGAAGGGGGCGAATAATTATGCCCCAAATTCCCATGGTCTGGAGACTAAGGAGGAGGAACATCCTCCTTTGCGCATCTGCGACCGATGGGGTTGACGTAGCAGTTGTTGGTGACGAAGGTATGACCGACGTGGAAGGAGATAAAGCTGATGGTGTTGTGGGTTGAGAAGCATATGCGACAAAGGCGGTGCTATTTGTTGGTTGCTCACCAACCAAAGACGGAAGAGGCCTGGTACTCAGCCTCATGGTACCAGGAGAAGCAATTGGGACTGGAAAGGGAAAATTAGCCTTCCCCACCCTAGAGTGCTTTGGCATCGTCCCTGGTTGGGCTTATAAGCTCTTCAGAATGAGCATTTTGCTGAGCTGATGAAGTCATTGTCTCCTTTTTAGGAAATTCCCTTCATCACTGGCTTCCCCGTCATCATCAATCACCACAGTGACTGCGACTGGCTCGGGCGCGACTTTCTTCACCTTTTTTTTTCTTGTTATCCTCGGTCAAGGAAGAATGCCACCTTTTTGGTTGCTTGTTCTCTGGCCGGGAACTCCGAGAGGAAACACTTGCACCGGAAGCAGATACGATGGCGCCAGTTTAGGCAAAAGCCTGCTTCAGTAACCTCGCATCCTCCGCGAGATTAGCCAAAACATCCTCTTCGGGGATGGTAACAGAGCCCTGCGGGAGACTTGAATTCAACGAAAAAATATGAACCAATTTTATTATGTACAAAAATTAGATGAGGACAAAATTAGTTTCACAAGTCAACTTACCGTGTGTTTTGGGCTTCCACTCATATTTGTGGGCCAGTTCATTCCACTGGCGGGTCTCATGCGTGGTAATGTCTGTAATCTTCTGAACCCATTGGTACAAGCCTTCAACCCTTGGTGGTGACCATCGAGTTACTGAAATAATGAAAAAATAAGGATCAACAATGACATGAAACAACCATTTTTCATTAAAAAAAGACAGACTTTGAACTTATGTGTACGAGTCCAGGACTCAGGGAAAGATAGAGTTGTGGCCGGGATGATATCCTTGGTCGCAACAATGGCAAATAGCTACATCTATCCACGATCGTTGTCGTCATACATGTTGGTAAGAAAAGAATGGTGGCCACATTTGCTAAAATTTATTACTCCCCCACATAAAATCTTGGGGGAGTAGAGATTCATCATGCGAGCCAAGGCGAGCCTCCTTCGTCTTCTGGCACAACTGCCATAGGCAGGTCACCGTTCGCTATACAGAAGGATCCACCTGTGCCAAGCAATCCTAGTACTTGTTTCACAACTCTAAAATCACGGGGTCAATTCCCTCGCTCAAAGAAAACGCACCAAAAGTAAATGGGTACGTATAAACGTACATGAAGCCCTTCTCAGACAAGATTACTCGCTCCACCAATTCGGGAGCAATGATATTCATATCATGGCAATCATAAATCCTCCTTCACAACAGGAATGGTCGAAGGGCGGATGGAAGAAGGGTATATGCTAACAGCCCAAGTGCGAGAACTTGAAGAAAGAAACTTTTCTTCAAAGTCCTTGGATGTGTTAAGTCTTTTGGGAATAATGGTGCTCATCGTAGGGGGTCGGCATCAACGGTAATTTTTTTGTCTTTCTTCTCCTTCGGACCCCCACTGAAGAGAAACCTGAGTTCTTGGAAAAAGAAGCCATGATCAACAGAAGGTGATAAGAGTTCTTTGAAGAAAAAGATTATAGAAGAGTGAAATCAGGAAAGAGTTAAATGTAAGAAGTTGAGAGAGTTTATAGACCTTTGAAGTGTAAAAGAAGAAGAATGAGGCGTATAAGTAAAGGAATAGGCGGCTAAAATCGTGGCCATGATTACCTCGAGAACCGGAGAAAATATTACTTAATTGTGGAGTAACACATGTTCGGGGTATTAAATGGGTAAAGACGTGCGTCTAATCAAGCGTTAGAAACTTTTCAGAAGGGTTCAAAAGATTTCCCGCCAAGAAAGAAATCTTCACCAACTTCCCGATGACACAAAGATGTGCCACCGGAAAGCAGGGGCAGTCTCAATATTTTGTCATCCATTACAGAGAATTCTAGCATTTATAGCTTGTCGTTATATATTCTTCAATGGCCCATGTTATTGTCATTTAAGAGGGTGTCACGACCCGAAATCCCACCTTCAGGCCGTGATGGCGCCTAAAGTTGCACCCCCTAGACAAGCCAACATGGTAACCGAATTGATTTATTAACAAATGAAAGTAATAAACACTGACAAGATAATTGTGGTAAAATGCGGAAGCTTAACAAAATCTAAATAACAATAGCCAATAACTAAGAAATCCCTTAAGTACAAAACCCAGAAATGGAGTCATAATCTCACGGACCAGTCTAAGATTTAGCTAAAGACAACAGTTTGAAATAAAAAATTATACATCTGTCTGGAAAATACATAGATGACAGAATGAAAAATAGACAGTGACGCTGAGATCCACGAACGCCTGGGGAACTACCTCAGTGCCGTCTGAAATGGACTGGAGGATACTCCCTCTAACGATGTCCACCGGGTCCGACTGCGTAATCTGCACAACATAAAGAAGTACAGGTGTAGCATCAGTACAACCGACCCCATGTACTGAGTAAGTGCCGAGCCTAACCTCGGCGAAGTAGTGACGAGGCTAGACACGACAACAACCATTCACCTGTACAGTTCTATAATATCTACCAAAGAAAATGGCAAGAAATAAGCAGTTAAGCATGGTAATACGGGGACAAGTAATGGGGTAACAAGTGAGAAGAGACTATGAATAACTGAACAACCAATAATGCAAAAGAATCAAGTCAACATGACATAATAACTCAAACAAGAATGTACACGGCATCACCCTTCGTGCTTTTACTCTCATCCTCACAATGCAATGTGTAAATGAAAGCAATATAAATAATGGCACGGCATCACTCTTCGTGCTTTTACTCTCGTCCTCACAATGCAATGTATAAATGGAAGCAATATAAATAATGGCACGGCATCACCCTTCGTGCTTTTACTCTCTTCCTCACTATGCAATGTATAGATAAAAGCAATGTAAAACATGGCAAGGCATCACCCTTCGTGCTTTTAGTCTCTTCCTCACCATGCAATGTATGAAATGAATGAGATGAATACACGGCATCACCCTTCGTGCTTTACACTCTTCCTCACCCAAATCAACAACAAATGAAAACTCGACAAGGAATTTAACAACATGGAATACAATTCAAAACCACCCAGCAAGGGAAAAACATCAACCAATATAATAACAATGCCCGGCAAGGGACCCAGCTATAACCAAATCTCTTACAAGTATATAACGTAACAAATTGAGTCCTCGACTGAAATATCATATCACAAGTACTTAACGGATAATCTCAGCAATTCAACAACTTTCCAAAGGAAACTACTTCAAAACACAATAAACATCGGAATAATAACAGGTAATTCACCAAATTAGACTCACGGGCATGCTTGACAAACAATGCATAGGTACTCGTCACCTCACCTATACATTGAACATGATAATACAAGTAGCACATATGACTCAACACCTATTCCCTCACTAAAGTTAGGCCAAACACTTACCTCGGCTCCAAAAATGCAAATCAAGCCTCTAGCACTGCTTTCCCTCTCGAATCCAACTCCGAAACGATAGTATCTAAGCATAATCGACTCAATAATATTAATAATGACTCAATAATTCAATTCCAAAGTCTAATTATACATTTCCCATCATCCTTCCAAAAATACCAGAATTCGACCCCGGGCCCGCTCGGTCCAAACACGAGGTTCGGACCAAAACCCGATCACCCATTCCCCCACGAGCCCAAATATACAATTTTTTTTAAATACGACCCCAAAACGAGGTTGAATTCCCAAAAATTCCAAAAGCCCTAACTCTACCCAAAACCCCCAATTTCTACCCTTAATCTCATGTTTTTAGGCCTAGAATCTAGTGATTATTGATGAAAATGGAAGAAAATAGAGCTAAGTTTACTTACCTATGAAACTATGGAGGAGGAGCTCTTCAAAATCGCCTATGGGGTGTGGGGAAGAAGAAGGGTTATGAAAATATGGTGAAAATCCCGTAATGAAGTCTGTTTTTGACACTTAAAATCACTGAGCAAAAATACACTATGCGTTCGCGACCCCTTGGCCGCGTTCACACAGTGTTAGCAAGATTGGCCTATGCGTTCGCGTGCCAGGGGCGGTGTTCACACAGGCCTGACACTACCCAGCCCCCAGGTCCCCCTAATAGACTATGCGTTCGCACCCCTACCCCCGCGTTCGCACTGCCTATCCCAACTACCCCTCCGCGTTCGCACCTTGTAGGGTGCGTTCGCATAGAATACCCTGCCCCCCCTCTCCGCGATCGCATCCCTCAGGGTGCGTTCGCACTGTACATAAATGATCCGGACCCCCAGACCCCTCTTTACCCTGTGCGTTCGCACTCCCTTGAGTGCGTTCGCATAGGGTAAAACACCTGGACACCAAAAAATGCATTGGACACCAGAAAATGCATTGGACACCAGATTTTTCACTCCGTTTGCACTGCGACACCTACCCAAAACTCTCCCGAGCCCTCGGGGCTCAAAACCAAATACACACACGACTTCAAAATCATCCTACGGACTTATCCAAGTAATTAAACCACCAAAATAACATCAAATACAATGAATTAAACTCCAAAATCCATAGAATTTTCTCAAACTTCATAAACTATCAAATCTTCCATTTTTGATCCGAAACATGTCAAATCAAGTCCGTTTCTTACCAAATTTTACAAATAACTCATGTAATATATATTGAACCTGTTCCGGGCTCCGAAACCATAATACGGGCCCGGTAACACGGGCTCCACATCAAATTCATTTTCAAAAGTCTTTATTATTTTCAGAAAACAATTTTTCTTTAAAAATTCATTTCTCGGACTTGGGACCTCGGAATTCGAGTCTGGGCATACGCCCAAGTCCCATATTTTCCTACAGACCCTCTGAGACTGTCAAATCACGGGTCCGGATTCGTTTACCAAAAATGTTGACCAAAGTCAACTTTATTCAATTAATTATCATAAATTCAACTGCTTAACACATTTCAACATAAAGGCTTCCCGGCTACGCGCCCGGGCTGGGCACGCACATCGAGGTGAGATTAACGGAGGCTTTTGGGGCCTCAGAACATAGATTTAGTTAAATTTACATAGGATGACCTTTTGGGTCATCACAAAGGGGCTTGATCCTAGGACCTTGTTCCCTAGGTATAGTTATAAATAGTGACTTCAACAACCATTGTAAGGGATAAACTCTCTGTCAAACTTATGCTACACATTTTTCCAAGATAAATAATACTTTATTTTCTGTCTTACGATACTCTTATTTGTTGCCTTTGGAAGCCTTGTTCCCAAAATCAAGCTATGTACTATTTTCTCTCGACTTCAACGCTAAGTCTTGCATTTTACTTAATTTATTTATCATTTTGGGATCAAATCGATTCTCTTGTCTATAAACAAAGCTATAAATTCAACTGTGCCGCTTTACGGGTAAACAAGTAGAAATTCAAAATCTACTTGAAGAAGATTAGAGCTTCGTGCTGATTATCGCGCCCCTTTTTCTCGCGAAATAGGGTTTCGACATTGACAACTCTTTTAAGGAGGGAGGAAGGGTTATTAAAAGAGAGTCATCACCTAACGGATTAAGGTGTGTTAAGGCACCTATTTGCAAATGACTCGGGTTTACTAGTTGCGTCACCAAAGAGAAGGTGTTAGGAACTTCTCGAGGTCCACAACGGTGGGTCCCAGCCGAACTCAAATCATGTGAATTAGTCTAATAGAGAAGAGAGGGAAATATTTTAATAGGAATGAGGGGTCCTAAGTTTTTTAGCCTAAAGGATAACCCTGTGCAACATGAATAATACTTCGTAACTCCCCCCAAGACGGGGGTGTTACTCATATTATTCAGCAGGCAAAGACTATAATCTCCTACTACCCGATTACTGTCTTTAAGTTATTTACCTAAAGCGCTCTAATCAATTCTAAATCGTACCCTATGCATGCATTACTCGTCCCTTACCTATGGCCCAGGAGGCATTTGGACCTCTATTTTGGATGGTTCTAGACTTAACTTAGGTTGCTCAAAATGGTAAAACTAAACGACATGCAAAAACAAGTTGGACTTTCGTATAAAAGCACATAGGCGCTCAGGTTAGCCTCCACACTTAGGCAGCAAATGCACGCAACAGATTAGGCATTTTGACAGTTCAACAATTGAAGTTGTTAGGTCATATAGACATGATCTCTATGTGATTCTAGATTTTAATCATACTGGCATTTATGCAAAGTAATTCCTAATTGACACATAGTTGCCTACTGATTATAATTAGAAGCGGTTAAACCTATAGACATGTTATCTAGATGATTTACTCAGTGTTAGGCAGTGATAAACGACGAGAGATATTCAGATTACTCAGTTGTTCCTATAGGCATGCTTTCTAATGGTGCTCAACGAGACAGTGTTTAAAGCCTAATTTTAGTGCTTAACGCAGATGGTAATTACCCTATAGACATGATTCCTACCTTTAGTGATTGAAAATGGTTTTAGCTCTTATAGGCATGTATACTAAATGAGCAAGTATGACACTAGCATAACAATCAATTAAGAACCCTATAGACATGATCTCTACAACTTGAACAGAACATTATGTAAACAAGCATTTTGCTCACATATTGGATATACAATTCCCTATAGGCATGGTTTCTAACACAATTGAACCAAGTATTGAACCTATAGGCAGGATTGCTAACATATAATGGCTGAACATAATAAGATACCTATAAGCATGATTTCTAACACACGATAACTGAACATGCAATAACACATCGTTGATTCTATAGGCAGGATTCCTACCCAATTTGTTGCAAGTATACAAAAATCCCTTTCCCGATTTTACTAACACCACAAAATGTTATTACAAGTAATTATTACAGACAAGAATTTAATGTGCTAAATTACAGGATAAGTATAACTATAGGGAGCCTACAGCAGGCCCAAATACACCTGGCGAGGACAGGCTTTCAACCCACAACAAACTCCAAAATTCATGTTCACAGATACAAAATAGGAATTTTTACATTCCTATACACTATATGAAACTATATTACCCTCCCTACTCAAGTTTTACAATAATTACATATTATATACCCAATTACCATTTGTGTACATTTTAAGGGATTTAATGATAATAATTAGTGTCCTAAAATCACCCTAACGTATCTTCCACACACACCCCCCCCCCCCCTTTCTATCTCTACATCCCACCCTCCCTCCCCACGTATGTTGCACAAGAGAGCAACAATTCTACCATTGACAACCATTAAAAAACTTTGAAGCTTTGAATTCGAAGTTGGGTTTTCAAAAAATATTATTTGTTTGAATTGGGTGTTGTTGCAAAGAATTGGGAATTCTCTCTACGTCTCTCTCTATCTCTCAATCCCTAATTTCAATAATGTAAATCAAAGGGAAAGAGAGCAGCAATTCCACCATTGACAGCCATTAAAAAGCTTTGAAGCTTTGAATTCGAAGTTGGGTTTTCAAAAAATATTATTTGTTTGAATTGGGTGTTGTTGCAAAGAATTGGGAATTCTCTCTACGTCTCTCTCTATCTCTCAATCCCTAATTTCAATAATGTAAATCAAAGGGAAAGAGAGCAGCAATTCCACCATTGACAGCCATTAAAAAGCTTTGAAGCTTTGAATTCGAAT
Organism: Nicotiana undulata; assembly: GCA_005239495.1. NCBI lineage: Eukaryota > Viridiplantae > Streptophyta > Magnoliopsida > Solanales > Solanaceae > Nicotiana > Nicotiana undulata. The sequence continues at coordinate 32,588 of ML281969.1, read as the reverse complement.
TTGGGTTTTCAAAAACCATTATTTTTTTGGATTGGGTGTTGTCGCAAATAATTGGGAATATGGTTTGGAGTTTATATCTCAAACATACTTGTCGCAAGCAAGTGGGAATATGTATTGGGTGTTGTCGCAAACAATTGGGAATACGTGAGTATATCTCAAGTATGAGCACCAGAGACCAGGTGGCGTGCTTCAAAGGTTAGATATTCCAGAGTGCAAATGGGAGAGAATTACTATGGACTTTGTAGTTGGGCTTCCACGGACTTCAAAGGGTTTTGATTCTATTTGGGTCATTGTGGATAGATTGACCAAGTCCGCGCATTTCATTCCTGTCAGTACCACTTATACTTCAGAGCGATTAGCTGGTATTTACATTAAGGAGATTGTCCAGTTGCATGGAGTTCCGGTTTCTATTATTTCCGACAGAGGTACTCAGTTCACATCTCAGTTTTGGAGGGCCGTACAGAAAGGTATGTGTACTGATGTAGAGTTGAGCACTGCATTTCACCCTCAGACCGACGGGAAGTTGGAACGGACTATTCAGATATTGGAGGATATGTCACGGGCTTGTGTTATTGATTTTGGTGGTTCATGGGATCCGTTTCTGCCATTAGCAGAGTTTGCATATAAAAACAGTTATCAGTCCAGTATTCAGATGGCCCCGTATGAGGCTTTATATGGTAGGAGGTGTAGATCTCCGGTTGGTTGGTTCGAGCCTGGTGAGGCTAATTTATTGGGCACAGATTTGATTCAAGAAGCGTTGGAGAAGGTGAAGTTGATTCAGGAGCAACTTCGCACGGCGCAGTCTCGGCAGAAGAGTTATGCGGACCGGAAGGTTCGGGATGTGTCATTTATGGAAGGTGACAAGGTATTGATGAAGGTGTCACCCATGAAGGGTGTTATGAGGTTCGGAAAGAGAGGAAATCTAAGTCCACGGTTCATTGGTCCTTTTGAGGTGCTTCAGAAGGTTGGAGAGGTGGCTTATAGACTTGCCTTGCCACCCAGCTTGTCGAGTGTTCACCCGGTGTTTCATGTTTCGATGCTCAGAAAATATGTTGGTGATCCATCTCATGTGTTAGACTTCGCCACAATTCATCTCGAGGGTGATATGTCATACGAGGTTGAGCTAGTAGCTATTTTAGCTCGCGAGGTCAGAAAGTTGAGATCTAAGGATATAACATCAGTGAAGGTGCAGTGGAGAGGTCAGCCAGTGGAGGAAGCTACTTGGGAGACCGAGCGGGAGATGCAGAGCAAATATCCTCACTTATTTGAGACTCCAGGTATGTTTCTAGACCCGTTCGAGGACGAACGTTTGTTTAAGAGGGGGAGAATTTAACGACCCGGTCTGTTGTTACGTAGAATATGCATTATAATTACTGCATTTGACTGGTTATAGATTGATTATACTGTATTTGATGTATTGGAATTGATAGGCTTGAAATCAAATGGTTGTAGTGAGAGTTCAGTCATTTAGTCCTTTAAAATAGCCTTAAAATGGAAAAAGTCAACTGAGAGTTGACATATTGGTAAATGACCTTGGAATGCGTATTTTATGGTTCGAATAGCTTCGTTAGGTGATTTGGGACTTAGGAGTATGTTCAGAATAATTTTGTGATGTCCGATCTTGAATTGGCGAAAGTTAGTTTTTGGCGATTCTGGTCGGCAATGGAAAATAGGCTATCGGGGTTGGAATGGAATTCCGACAGTTGGATTAGGTTCGAAATGTCATTTTGGACTTGTCTGCAAAATTTCAGGTCAATCGGAGTTGATTTGGATAGTTTCGGCATCATTGGTGGATTTAGAAATATCAAAGTTCTTAGGCTTGAATCCGATGTAAATTGGGTGTTTTGACGTTAGTTTTGGTTTTTTGAGAGTGCAACTAAGTTTGAATGACGTTATGGGTTATGTTGGTAAGTTTGGTTGGGGTCCCGAGGGGCTCGGGATTGATTTCGGATGGTTAACGGGAAGTTTGGAACTTGAAACACGCAGCTTCAGCTGCTGGTGCTGGTGTAACCGCACCTGCGAAAGTTTGGCCGCAGATGCGGGCAGTGGGTCGCAGGTGTAGTTAGGGGACCGCAGGTGCGGAGAAGAGGCCGCAGGTGCGGAAGTTCGCCCGCTTGAGGGAAGTCGCAGGTGCGGGTCCGCAGGTGCGGGTCCGCAGGTGCGGAACCACTGTTCAAAAAATATAAATTAAACCCTCCGCGACTTAAACCCTTTTTACACCATTTTTGTACGGACAAAGAGCTTTGGGGGCGATTTTTGAAGAGGGAAATCCTTGTTCTTCATAGAGGTAAGTGTTTCGATCATTAAAACTTGATTATGGATGATTATAGAGCATAAAACCAGTGTAAATTCATGGGAAATCAGTAGAAAAATTGGGTTTTAGGGCGATTATGAGACCTTTAGTCGATTTGAGGGGTCAAACAAACTCTGATTTTGGTGTTCTTTATATGTACGGACTCGTGAGAGGACGAAGAACACTTTTGTATAAAAATTTCTAAGTTTCGGGATGCGGGCCCGGTCGGGTTTTGACCGGTTACGGATTTTTGGGTTTAATTTGATATCTTTCGATTGGAAATTGTTCCTTAAGAACATATTGATTATAAAAATCTGAAGTTGGTAGATTTGGAGCCTTCGGAGGTTGATTCGAGAGGCAAGCATGTTGTGGAATAGTTCCGGGCTAGTTTTGAGGTAAGTAATGTCTTTAAATCCTGTCCTGAGGGTATGAAACCCCGGACTATGCACCCTTTCACGGGTATTGAAATGCAAAGGTTGAAAATTTGGAGATATATTCCTTACTTAGGAGACTATTGAGTTGCGAAACGGCTTTTTAAAGCTTATTTCCAATAGTACTATATATACTTGATATATTTTGGGCTGTAAGCCGTGTTTGGGGCCTAGTGCCGACTTGTTTACCCCTTAGGGGATGTTTTACTATTATCCTCACTGATATGTTATGATTTTTCACTCAGTCTTTTCCTGATAAATTATTTTGACACTTAGAATATTTTGATACTATTTATTGAAAAATGAAACATTGTTTTGGGTCGAGAACTCGGTATAATTATGGCCTGAAGGGCAAATTGAGAGTGTCTGACTGAGTGAGACTGCTGACCTATATTGTGAGGATGTTATGATATGAGTGAGGCTGGTGGCCTATATTGTGAGGATGATATGATATGAGTGAGGCTGCGGGCCGATATTGTGTGTGATTTATGCCATGTTGTGGCTTATTATAGCGTTTGGGCTGTAGGAGCCCCTCTGGAGTCTGTACACACCCCCAGTGAGCGCATGTACCTAATGAGTGATGCCCGCATGGCTTATGCTGAGTGATTGTGAGGTTGCCTGATGGGCAGAGTGACCGCCTGATGGGCAGAGTGGTTGTGAGGTTGCCTGATGGGCAGAGTGATTGTGAGGTTGCTTGATGGGCTAATACTGAAAGATATTGTTACGAGAAATGATTATGGCCCGAGGGGCAGTCTTATGAAGATTTTACTGAATTTTCAAACTATGAATTACTTCGTTTTTAAACTGGTTTTTTTACTGAGATATACTGATATTACACTTGTTTTCAAAGGTTTTCTGGAAACTGATTTCGAACTTATTATTTGATAAATACTACACGGTGATTTGGTGTTTTACTGGTTCTTTGTGAAATTGTGTATCTGTATTGTCTGTTTTATAATTCTCAGACTGTGATTTATTTTCATTACTACTGAGTTGGTGTACTCATAAAGACTCCATGTGCCTCTGTGCACAGATTCAGGTACCGATTTGGAGCAGTAGTTGCCTTGTTCGTTAGCAGCAGTCTCGGGATTACGAGGTAGATGTCAAGCGTCCACAGCTTCTCCACTTCCCTTCCTTGATTAGTATTAGAAATTGATTCATAGACATTTATTATGACATTAGCAGAGTTAGATTTATTTCTTTTTAGATGCTCATGATCATTGACTCTAGTCTTGGGAGGTTTTGTTTTGGTTAGGCTGTTAGACTATTATTGGGGCGCTAAAACTTAATGAATTATTATTTTTCTACGTTGCTATTTTTATTGAACTGTGCCTTGTTATAAATCAAACAAATGCGTAGTGATGTGATGGTTAGGCTGGCCTACTTCCACGATAGGCGCCATCACGGCCTGTTAGGATTTAGGGTCGTGACAAGATTAGACCTGATTTTGGTTGAATTTCAGATTGAAATTCGAAGAAGAAGAAGAAGAAGAAGAAGAAGAAGACGACATTACATACATTATATTTACAAAATTGTAGGAAAATTGTAGAAAAATTGTATTTTGTTTATATTTATTTTTTTATTTAACTATTTTATTAAAGTTGAACAATATTGTATAAAAATTATATTTAAGTTGTATATAACCAAGAAATAATGTATGAAAATTGCTGATAAGTTGTATAATATGTAATTAGTTGAATGAGATTTGTTTTAACTATGCATAAATCAGATACAAAATATACAAAAGACATATTGTATAAATTTTGTATAAAAATTGTATTTACGTGGTATGATATTGTAGTTGTATATAACTTGGTAGAAATAATGTATGAAAGTTGTAGATAAGTTGTATAATATATGATTAGTTGTATGAAATTTATTTTTACTATGTATAAATCAGATACAAAATATACAAAATACAAATTGTATAAATTTTTGTATTAAATTTGTATTTAAGTTATATGTTATTGTAGTTGTATTTAACTAGATAGTGTACGAAAAAATTCCCATGAATAAATTGTGTGCATATAAACGAATTCATAATATGTTAACAAACTGACAACGTGCAGTTGTTAACGAGAAGTGATGCATTCCAAGCACATAAAATGTATAACAATGTGCAGTTAGATGGGAAGCTTGTTAAGATTGAAATAGCTGGTTTCAACCTAGAAGTTCCTTTGTCAGCTCGTGTAAATGTAGTTGGCGGAGCGAAGTGGAGGAGGACAGACGTATGTCAATCGATTAACCATCTCTTTCTTTGATTGAGAATTTTGTTCGTTTCATGTATGTGTATGTTTGAATGCTCACTATGATCTTATATGCTTAACTTTCTGTATGTTTTTTGTCTTACCAAGTCGCATGCGGTGGATGTATTATGATCGGAATTGTGCCTAATAGATTCTAGAGTCTGCTCCAATTGAATTGCTCTATTTCAGGCTAGAGTTCTGAAGATGGATTGGCATCTATTTCAATCTCTGTTTTGCTTTGTTGATAACAATGTGAAGTTATTTGTTTGCTTGTTTAGAGTTTGTTTGCTAGTTTAGGCATTTTGTGCTTGAAGCTCTAATTTCTTGATATAAGATGTCTTGTATTTTTGTTGCCAAAGGTTTTGTGAAATGTTTATTCTTTCTTTGAGAGTTGAATTGGTACTTTGATTTCTGTACCCGGAAATAACCTCTCTATCCCCTCCGGGGTAGGGGTAAGGTCTGCGTACATTGTACCCTCCCCAGACCCCACTTGTGGGATCTTACTGGTTGTTGTTGTTGTTGTTGTTGTTGTTAACAAACTGACAACTGAATATTCCATTACTACCCATTGACATGTTCATGCCCAACTGGAGATTTATGACTTACAGTAATTTTTTAATATTCCATTACTACCCATTGACATGTTCATACCAGTTTATGATTTTTAAAGGCTCAAAGTCCAAGAACTGATCAAAAGTATGGCAAGCTTGATATTTTTCCAACTAGTCTAACTTGTTAAAAAATTTGTATCAAGAAAATAAAAAAGAAACTAAAGCACTGAGGTTATTTACAAACATCAATTTTGAAACTTTTGGAAGGGAACCAACTAATGAAAATTATTTTTGATTTTGACGAGGAGATTGAAAAATCAGAAGATGATTTGTGAGAAAACATATGAGTGGAAACATAATGAAAGAGAAGAGGATAAAAAAAAAAGGAAAAGGGTGTAACTACCCCTTGATTGAAGGCACAAATAATGGATTGGGAGCCTTTTAAGGTGGATTGTATATATTTTGTAAATAAAACTTGTTCGGGTAATTAGCAAAACAAGGACATTAAGGGTAATAAAGTTTCAAATAGTGTATAGGCATGAAAAAATCCCTACAAAATAACCAGTTGTTGAGTGATTTACCCATATATCAAAGATGATCATACAGAACCCAAATTCCTAGTATGTCAGAGTTCCCAAGGGCCTCAAGAACCCAGGGTAGTGCCCACACCAGGGAAGTTCACAGAGATCATTCAGAGGAGGGACTAGAGACCAAGTTCTAGTCAGAGCTCACAAGGGCATCACATGGACCCCGAGCAGTGCTCACACTAGAGAGAGGTCAAAGGACAGAACTAGAATAGCCTTGGCTTTCAGCCGGCTAAGAAAAGAACTTAAGCTAGAGGTGAAAGAGAAAAGACTAGAGTTGAGGGACATGAATTGAGGGGTTTAAACAAACATGACCAAGTTGAACATATTAGGCAAACAATTAACCAAATCACAGAATTTAAAAGCCATCTTAATGTAAACTTAGGGAAACAGATTCAACACTTAGCACAGAAACAGTCACATGCTAATAAGAACATGTTTGCAGGATTGATTGCGGTTATTATCACTAGACAGGTTGAAACATGATTGGAAATTATGCTAAGTATGCAGGAAACATTGTGCTAAACCACATAATCATAGAAAGGGGAGGGCACCATGTTAGCAATGGGGAAGGATCACAAACACATATGCCAAAACATGTTACAATGATTCTGGATAGCATGAAAGGCACAAAAATAGTAGATAAGCATTCAAGCATTATTATAGGGGTCTAATTAACAGAATATGATTCAGCTTATGCCCAAAGTTTAGCCCAACACCTTAAAGTAACAATGCAAAATATGTTGAGATCACAAACAGATACTAAAGGGATATGGGATCCAATAAGCATGGTGAGGGACATAATGACTAACACTGAAAGTCTCAACACAGATGAATAGGCCCTAAAGAAGTTCAGATTACCCAATTAGGCACAAATAGTCTTAGAACTAGTAGCATTAAGAGCGAGTAAATGCAATAGTTAGCAGAGTGGCGCTTAAAAGTGAACCAAAAACATGTTAAGCCAGAGATTCATAGATGAGAACACATAAGGATGAAACTGCGAGAGTTAAGTAACTCACCAGTTATACGAGAAGTGCAAAGGAACAAAAACCACAGTGTTTTGAATCGACAATGAGAAGCAAAGCCCATAACTTAATGGCCTTGGCTTTCACCCGGCCAAGACCACAATGTAGAATGAGAAATGACATAGTAAAGTTGAGATCTAGTGAGGTTATAATGATTTAACCAAGTCTGTCCTAAAGGGAAAGGGGGAAGGGGTTTATATAGTGGCAGAAATTAACAAGTAAACAAGGAAACTCTGTAAAATGAACATAAATAAGGAAACCATAGCATGAAGAGTCAATAAAATCATATTTAGGGAGAAATAGGTAAACCCTAGTTTCAGGAAAAACAAATATTGACATAAATATAACAAAAATTGGTCACATGGTAGAATATAGGATGAACATAGACATAATAACACTTAAAATCAGAAAATCGAACCGATTTTGGTTCGATTCAAAGAAATATGAAAACCCTAGTTTTAGGGTAAGTAAGAATCTCAAAGATACACCAAGATTCATAGAGATTCATACTATAAAAGAACGAGAACGAACACGGACGGAAAATGTCAAAGAACTGAACTAATTTTTGGTTCAAAATTAAAGAGATCCGCTTGCCATGTTTAGGCAAGCAATTATGTAACATCATAAACGAGTAACCAGTAGTGATAGGTGGTCAACAAGGTAAGGGAATCATTGATTGATTTCATTTTTGGGTCGGAATCAGAGGGGATAATAGGTTGGTGAAGCTAGGGTTTCTTCAGAGGAGAAGAAGAATTGAGAGCATTTAGGGGCGCCGGGTGGTGAGAAATGGGTTAGGGTTTTTTGGGTAATTAAAAGGGTGGGGTTAAATTTGGGTCGTTGATCTTAAAGATCAACAATTAGGATTTTAAAGAAGATTGGGTCGGGCTGGCTTGGCGGGTACCGACCGAGTTTTAGTAAAAGGATGTTTGGTTTGGGCTCAGGGTAATTGGGCTGGGGGGTTGTCCAAAATTGGGGCCAGATTTTAAATACCTAATTTATTAAATAAAATAATTTATAAAAATAATAAATAAAATAATAAAAATATCATTTGTACATAAAAATAATTTTAAAAATTACGTAACACTATAAAGATTATAAAAGGTTATTTTTTCATAAATAAAGTAATTATAAGCATGTATGGGCTATTATTGCAAAATGTGCAATTAGCCTTAAAATGTAAATATAATTATAAAAATGCACTAAAAATATTTAAATATTATGTAGGTATAAATGATAAATTTAGATGATTAAATCATCATAAAAATAATATGAATAATAATTATTAGATATTTATAATAAAATGCAGAAATAAATTGATTTAAAACTTTGAAAATTATGGAAAATTATGAAAAATACTTGTGCATGCTTGTAAATCAAATGATGATGAATGTGCACTATTTTCAAAGTGTGTATATATATATAATAAAAGCAACACTATTGTAAAATAATGATAGGAATGGCTACTTGTGATGACCAAAAAGTCATCCCTTGTTTTATAAGTCAAAACTGTATTCTAAGGCCTTGAAAACCTCCTTTTGTCTCACCTCATTTTGCGTGCGCTGTCCGGGCGTATATCCGGAAAGCATTTATAAGAAAAATTGAGAAAAATGCTAATTTTGCCTTTAAAATTAAATTTAAGTTGACTCCGGTCAACATGTTGGGTAAACGGACTCGGACCCGTGATTCGACGGTCCCTGAGGGTCCATAGGAAAATATTGGACTTGGGCGTATGCCCCAAATCGAATTCCGAAGTCCCAAGCCCGAGAAATGAATTTTTTAAAGAAATTGTTTTACTGAAAATATAAGAGTTTTTTGGAAATTTGGCTATATTTGAAATTGATGGTATCGACCCCGTATTTTTGTTCCGGATCCCGGTACATATTTAATATGATATTTGAGTTGTGCCTGTAAAATTTGGTAAGAAACGGAGGTCATTTGACGCGATTCGAACCCGTAGTTGTGAAATTTGAAACTGTGAAAGTTTTGAGATTTTTCTTTGATTACTATGCTAAATTCGTCGTTTAAGATGTTATTTTGGTGATTTGATCGCACGAGTAAGGCCGTAGGATGTTTTAAGGTTGTGTACATGTTTGGTTTGGAGCCCCGAGGTCTCGGGTGAGTTTCGGATAGGCGTCGGAGTGGTTTGGACTTAGAAAATTCTTATGTAGTTGTTGTTTGCTGGTGTCCAGGTATTTGTTCTATGTGAACGCGTGGTAACCCACGCGAACACGAAGAGGAAATGGGGAAGGGGCTGGGTTGATATATGCGAACGTGGGGCCTGGGTCGCGAACGCGGAGCAGCGGGGGGATTGCTCTATGTGAACGCGGCCAAAGGCACACGAACGCGAAGGCCATGGGGAGTAAGCCTATGCGAACACGTGGGGTATCTCGCGAACGCGAAGGCCAATAAGGCCACTGCTACGCGAACACGACAGACCTCACGCGAACGCGTAGAAGATCTGTCCAGCTTTGTAAAAGAGTAGCAAAAACGGGATTTTAGCCATAACTTCATATTTTCAAAACCAAGGAAGCTTAGGGGCGATTTTGAAGAGGGATTTCACCACAAAATCATAGGTATGTGTTCTTAGACTCATTTTCTTCAATTTCATTAACACCCATTAGATTTCTAGGCTTAAATCTTGTTCTTTAAGGGTAGAAATTAGGGATTTTACAAATTTGGGAGTTTAGACCTCGATTTAGAGTCGGATTCCTAAACTAATTACATATTCGGGCTCGTGGGTGAATAGGTGATCGGGTTTTGGTCCGAACATCGTGTTTTGACCAAGCGGGCCCCGGGTCAATTTTTGACTTTTTGGAAAGAGTGATGGAAAACTCATAATTAAGCATTGGGGTTGAATTATTTAGCATTTATTGATACTATTAAGCTAATTATGTCTAGATACACTCGAATTGGAGGCTTGAGTTTGGTCGTGGAATTCGAGGTAAGTGTTTGGCTTAACCTTAGCTTGAGGGAATAGGTGTTGTGTCCTATTTGCTATGTGTTAGTATCATGTTCAACGTATAGGTGAGGTGACGAGTACCTATGCGTTGGTGTCAAGCATTCCCGTGAGTCGAATATTATGATTTATGTGAATTTTCGTTAAGCATTACTTGAGTTTCACTTTATAGTTGTCCATGTTGGTAGAAATTCCTTGATATTGATCATTATTGAGTATTGGTTCCAATTGAGAATTTTTATGTGAAGTTATGTACTAAGTGAGATTGGTTATAGTTGTTTCCCTTGCCGGGATGGTATTGATTCTACTATTGGCTCCCTTGTCGGGACGTTATGGCTTTATTCTTGTTGTTTATATTGTTGAATTTCCTTGCCGAATTGCTGTCATTGATTTGTTTGGGTGAGGAAGAGTGTAAAGCACGAAGGGTGATGCCGTGTATGAAATTGTGAAAGAGTGTAAAAGCACGAAGGGTGATGTCGTGTCATATTATGAAACTAAAAGCGCGAAGGGTGATGTCGTGCCATTTTTATTTATTTATTGTGAGGATGAGAGTAAAAGCACGAAGGGTGATGCCGTGTATTTCTATTTATTATTTGGTTATGAGGGTAAAATCACAAAGGGTGATGTCGTGCACTTGTTTTCGTGTTACTATTTCTGTTGTTTAAATTTATATCTAATTTGTTGCTTTACTTCATTATTTTCATTATTTGATATTTCCTCCCCTCAGCATGTTCCCATTTCCTTTGTGCTTAGTTTCTTATTTCTTGTTATTATTATCGTCTCTGTATATTATTAAACTGCACAGGTTTATGTGGTTGTCGTGTACTAGCCTCGTCACTACTTCGCCGAGGTTAGGCTCGACACTTACTCGGTACATGGGGTCAGTTGTACTGATGCTACACTCTGCACATATTTTTTGTGCAGATCCCAGTACTGGACCCTACGGACCCTAGATCGAGGTTGCTGCCTTCAGTCCAGTGGAGACCCCGAGGTAGTCCTGCAGGTGTCAGCAGGCCTTGGCGTCACCTTCTATCCTATTTCTTTCCTGTTTTTATGTATTTATGAGACAGATGTATTATGTTTCATTCAGACCTCTTTTGTATTATTCATAGACAGTCCATGAAATTGTGACACCTATTCTGGGAGTATTCATTATGGGTTTCGCAATAGTGTTTAAACAAGTTGTTAGACTTTGTTTTATTTCGCACTTTTATTTTCGCAGATTTTGTATATCATCTGTTTGTTGTTAATGATAAGGTAATAAAGTAAATAATTAGTAACGTTGGCTTGCCCAGCGGGTTCAATGTTAGGCGCCATCACGGTCCCGACGATGGGAAATTCGGGTTGTGACAAGTTGGTATTAGAGCACTAGGTTATTTAGGTCTCACAATTCACGGACGAGCTTAGTAGAGTCTGAGGGGTCGGTACGGAGACATCTGTACTTATCTCCCTGAGGCTACAGAGTTTAGGAATGACTTCACATCTATTCTTCTTTGTCGTGCGAGTTGAATTCTCAATGCTAACTGAATTTCTAACCTATTATCTCGCAGATGGAGAGAACACGTGTTTCTTCATCCACTGATCAGCAGCCCGAGTCCCTAGTTACAGCTCCTACGAGGGGCCGAGGACGAGGCCAAGGTTGTGCTAGAGGCCGAGGCAAGGGCAGAGCTCAGCCTAGAGCAGGAGCCCCAGTGGCGGAGCCTCAGGTAGAGTTTGCTGATGAGGTTCCTGCCTAGAGAGTCTCGGTTGGGCCAGCTCGGGTTCCCAAGGGGTTCATTGCTACCCTAGTACTCCACGATGCTCTGGTCCGTCTAGTGGGCCTCATGGAGAGTGTCACTCAGGCAGGTTTACTTCCTGCAACACCAGCCGTCTCTCAGGCTGGGGAAGGAGCCAAGACTCCCGCTACTCGCACTCCGGAGCAGATGGCTCCTCAGTTTCAGACTCCAGCAACTCAGACAGCTGGGGTAGTTCAGCCGGGTGTTGTGGCTCAGACCGGTGATGGAGCAGCTATGTCTGCTGATGCCTTGCGGAGGTTGGACAAGTTCACCAAGCTTTTTACTACTATTTATAGCGGTGCATCTTCAGAAGATCCCCAGGACTATTTGGATAGCTACCACGAGGTTCTACGAAACATGGGGATAATGGAGACCAATGGGGTCGACTTTGCCACTTTTCGTCTGTCAGGTTCCGCCAAAGACTTGGTGCAGAGATTATTGTTTGACTAGACCAGCCGGGTCACCGCCTTTGACTTGGGCCAAGTTCTCCGAGTTGTTTCTGGAGTAGTTTCTTCCTATCACTCAGAGAAAGGATTATCGGAGGCAGTTTGAGCGTCTCCAGCAGGGTTCTATGACCATCACTCAGTATGAGACCAGATTCATTACCTTGGCCCGTCATGCTATTATGATACTTCCCACCAACCGAGAGAGGGTGAGGAGGTTTATTGAGGGACTAGCTCAGCCGATCAGATTGTAGATGGCTAGAAAGATAGTGAGTGATATTTCCTTCCAAGATGCGGACAATGTGGCCAAACGAGTTGAGATGGTTCTACAACAGGGGAGTGGTCAGGGGTCTGATTAGAGGGCCCGTCATTTGGCAGATTCAGTGGTGCCTCATCTGGAGGCAGGGATTCTTTTGGTAGGGGCCATTCTCCTAGGCCGTTTCAGTCAGCACTTCAGGTTTCTCGCATTGCTCCAGGTGGTTGTGGTTCTCATATGCAGTATTCTGATCAGTTTCCCTACAGTGCACCACCAGCTCCTATCAGTACATCGCCGCTCCAGAGTTTTCAAGGTGGTTACTCCGATTTCAGGGCCATCAGTCTCAGCAGCCGAGATCCTGTTATACTTGTGGTGGTCCAGGGCACATTGCTAGATTTTGCCCTCAAGCCTCGAGTAGTTCTCAACACCAGGGTTCTCGTGCCATAATTCCAGCACCAGGTGTTCCACCACCCGCTCAGACAGCCAGAGGTGGAGGTCAGACAGTTAGAGGTGGAGGCCAGGCCGTTAGAGGTAGAGGTCAGCCAGCAGGAGGTCGTCCCAGGATGTAGTTCAGATTGGTGAGGCCCAACCCCTATGTTATGCTATTCTAGCTAGACCTGAGGCTGAGGCCTCCGATGCAGTTATCACAGGTATGGTTTCAGTCTGCACTAGGGATGCTTTGGTTCTATTTGATCTAGGGTCCGCATATTCCTATGTATCATCTTATTTTTCTCCTTATTTGGTTATGCCTTGTGATTTTCTGAGTACTCATGTATATGTGTCTACACCGGTGGGTGATTATATTATGGTAGATCGTGTCTACCGTTCGTGTGTAGTGGTTATTGGAGGTCTGGAGACCAGTGTAGATCTTCTACTCCTTGATATGGTAGATTTTGATGTCATCTTGGGGATGGATTGGTTGTCGCCTTATCATGCCATATTGGACTGTCATGCCAAGACCGTGACCTTAACATTGCCGGGGTTGCCTCGACTGGAATGGAGAGTGACTCCTGGTCATTCTTCCAGCAAGGTCATCTCATATATGAAGGCTCGGTGCATGGTCGAGAAGGGGTGTCTAGCCTACTTAGCTTATGTTCGTGATTCCAGTGTTGAGGTTCCTTCTATGGATTCTGTTCCCGTTGTCCGTGAGTTTCCAGAGATGTTTCCTACAGACCTGCCGGGTATGCCACCCGACAGGGATATTGATTTTTGCGTTGATTTGGCTCCGGGCACTCAGCCCATTTCTATTCTGCCATATCGTATGGCCCCGCCAGAGTTGAAGGAGTTGAAAGAACAGTTGCAGGATTTGCTGGATAAAGGCTTTATTAGGCCCAGTGTCTCGTCTTGGGGTGCGTCGGTGTTGTTTGTTAAGAAGAAGGACGGATCGATAAGGATGTGCATAGAATATCGGCAATTGAACAAGGTTACCATCAAGAACAAGTATCCATTGACGAGGATTGATGATTTATTTGACCAGCTTCAGGGTAACAAGGTATTTTCGAAGATCGATTTGAGATTTGGCTACCATCAGTTGAGGATTAGGGCATCCGATGTCCCTAAGATAACTTTTCGCACCCGGTACGGGCATTATGAGTTCTTAGTGATGTCATTCGGGTTGACAAATGCCCCAACAACTTTCATGGACTTGATGAACCGAGTGTTCAACCCTTATTTGGATTCCTTCATGATTGCTTCATTGATGATATTCTGATTTATTCTCGCAACCGGGAGGAGCATGAGCAACACCTTCGAGTCGTTCTCCAGACTCTGAAGGACAATCAGTTACATGCTAAGTTTTCGAAATGTGAGTTTTGGTTGAGTTCAGTTGCATTCTTGGGTCATGTGGTATCAACAGAGGGTATTCAGGTGGATCCCAAGAAGATTTCGGCGGTTAAGGATTGGCCTAGACCCACATCAGCCACAGAGATCTGGAGTTTCTTGGGCTTGGCGGGCTATTACTATCGGTTTGTGGAGGGGTTTTCGTCTATTGCAGCCCCGATGACCAGGTTGACTCATAAGGGTGCCCAGTTCAGGTGGTCATAGGAGTGTGAGGCGAGCTTTCAGAAGCTCAAGACAGCTTTGACGACGGCGTCGGTGTTGGTTTTTCCCACATGTTCAGGTCCATATACTGTGTATTGTGATGCATCTCGGGTTGGACTTGGTGCAGTGTTGATGCAGGATGGCAAGGTTATTGCATATGCTTCGCGTCAGTTGAAGATCCACGAGAAGAATTATCCAGTTCACGATTTGGAGCTAGCAGTTATTGTTCACGCTGAAGATTTGGAGGCATTATCTATATGGCGTGTCATGTGAGGTGTTCACGGATCACAAAAGTTTGCAATACTTGTTCAAGCAAAAAGAGTTGAATTTGAGGCAGAGGAGATGGTTGGATCTATTGAAGGATTATGACATCACCATATTGTATCATCCGGGAAAGACCAATGTGGTGGCCGATGCTTTGAGTAGGAAGTCAGCCAGTATGGGTAGCCTTGCATATATTCCGGTCGGGGAGAGACCGCTTGCTTTGGATGTTCAAGCTTTAGCCAGTCGGTTCATGAGATTGGATGTTTTTTATCCAGGTCGTGTTCTAGCTTATACAGTTGCACGTTCTTTATTATTTGATCGTATTCGAGATCGGCAGTATGATGATCTTCATCTACTTGTCCTCAGGGACACGGTGCGGCACGGTGGTGCCAAGCAGGTTACAGTTGGTGATGATGGATTTTTGCGGATGCAGGGTCGTATGTGTGTGCCTAATGTGGATGTACTTCGCGAGTCTATTTAGAGGAGGCCCATAGTTCCCGGTACTCCATTCATTCGGGCACCGCAAAGATGTATCAGGATTTGCAGCAACATTATTGGTGGAGGAGGATGAAGAAGGATATTGTGGCATATGTAGCTCAGTGTTTGAATTGTCAACAGGTAAAGTACGAGCATCAGAGGCCTGGTGGATTGTTTCATCATATTGAAATTCCCGAGTGGAAGTGGGAGCGTTGTCGCGCCCCCTTTTTTTCTCGCACGGGTTAGGTACGCGGAGATCGGGTTTCATGACATTCTGGACAACTCCTTAAAGGAAAAGGTTTAAGGAAGAGTCGCCACCTAACGATTTTATGGTGCATTAGGGCACCTAGAATAATTAACTCATGAACTAGTTTGCATTACAAGAGATTGGGTAAGGGCTTGAAATTATCCCAAGGGGAAGGTATTAGGCACCCCTCGAAATCCACAACTGTGGGTCCCAGCCAAGTAATTTTGTGAATTTGGACAGTAAATAAGTGACAAGCAAGGCTCACGTAAGAGGGGATTTCAAGTAAATACTGAAATTATTAAAAGAAATTTAAAGAATAGCAAAGTAAAATCATTTGAATGAAAATGTCCTAGGGTTTAAAGCAATATGGATCACATCAATGCAATACCCGGTATGTCACGCCTCGAGGAGGGGCTACACGTGGTATTAGCGCACCGGTCATCATATCCATATTCTACCCTTCCCCACCCCGCTAAGGTATTTAAAACGCGTGTGTTTGTCACGAAGCTTATTGCGTGCTATTACCCGTCCCATCCTATCAGTCCTAGAGGGTAGTTAGGACTATTATTCCTATAAGGGGAGTACTAGGCTGACCCCTAGGTTTAAAGGATAAACTCTAAGCGACATACAATAACAGTTAGGACTACATATAGGGGAAGCATACAGGAGAAAATATGGGCTCATAAATCCCTCCACAGGTTGTACACATAAATAGCACGACTCAAGCACATAAAGGAGTCTCAAGTTTCAGAACCTAAGGTAGGATTTTAGGTGTGAATACAACATTAAGACATTAGGATTAATGAGTTGCAGAAGAAGTATATGACCAATTTTAGACCACTGTAGTTAGCAAGCAATGTGCAAAGGGTTTCTGATTTATATTGGCTCCTAGAGTTTGCCTAGGCGTCCGAAATGTTCTAGATGTTGTTTTAATAGACATACAGAATGCACTTCTTTAGGTTTAGGTCTAGTGAACAGGTGATTATGTGAGTATGATGGATGAAAGTCCTATAAGCATGGTATCTAAAAATGCAGGCATGATGTAGGCTAACCTAAACATGATTTCCTGAATATACAAACACCTGCAGAAATCAGAAATCATTATTTTAACGATATTTTACTTATGAACCAAAACATACAGGAACGTGATTTAAGTTGCTGATCCTATCATGTGAATACTAGATGTTCTTAGAGGTATGCTTAGTACAGTATTTAACTATAGGCATGATGAGAGTAAATTCCTAAGATAACAGGATATCTAATGCAAATATTGATAATTGATTATTATTACGAACCTAAAGCAGGATTTCTATATGCAACATCCATGTATATGCCGAGGCAGTGTTATCGTAACAACCATTTTTTTTATAGTTATTTAACTAGGACATGATTTCTAAGCGGGACAGTAATTGTAACAGTCTATTACTGGTAGTTAACATGATTTGCTAAATGATCGTGAGTGTGATGAGATGCTTAAGTAAAGAAACCTAAAACATGATTTACTAATGCATGGTAGATATGTCCTAAATAGGATTTCTATTGCGCACATAGGTGAAGTAAATCCTAAACATGGTTTCTACCCGGATTTATACTAAACATGCATAATCCCACCCTTTTCACTATCCAGTCCCGGAGTTATTTTACAAATAATTATTACAGACCACCATAGCATGAATTACACAACTGAATAAGAAAATCAAGAAGTTATACTATAGAGAGCCTAACAGTAGGCCCAAGTACCAGATCCACTTGCCATATGCCATGGTCTTCAACCCAAGTGTGTCATAGTCTCTAAGGACCTCTGAAGATCCTGGACAGTGCTTCACACCCAGGTACCCTAGCCAAGGATGAGTACGTGCAGTGTAGAGTGCTAGCCTTGTGTGTCAAAGTTCAATGGGTACTCAAGGTCCCCAAGGCAATGCTCACACGAAGGGGGCTGAACCTAAAGTCTAAGAGTAGTGGGAAGTGCTCATAGTTTAAAAGAGTGTTGAGTTTGAAAGAGTAGTTTGAAATATCAGTTCTTTTGAAAATAACTTCAGAGAATAATGAAGAGTTTTGTAAAACAGTTTGCAAAAGGGAGAGGCAATGCAACCACAATCCAGCAGGTAGAGAGTTCAGGAAAGGAACAAACACAAGAAGGGATAGGAGTTGGGGACAAATAATTCACATGTTAGCAGTAGAATAAGGTTACAGATTTACATAGTTACCACATAGTTGTCACAAAGCAACATAGATTCACAGAATCACATATTAGGCATGGAATCAGAACCATGTAGCATTCAGGTATCATGTGGAAGGGGGCAGGTTTATAACATAGGAAGCTAAGCATGTAATAGTAATCATGTTGAGATAAGAGACATTAACCCATAGACAAGTAAGCATACTAGTTGCATAAGTCTCACACAGAGTCACAAAATAGGAGACACATGAGACATATTAGGCTTCTAAGAAAGGGGGAATAGCAGGGACATGCTAATTTCACAAGACTCAAGCAATCATAGAGAATCACATAGAGAAAGCAGAATAGCAAAAGGGAAAGGACATTATAGAGTCATGTTAATTACATGGTAGGCAGTAGAACCACAAGATAAAGCACAAAAGGAACAATAAGTAGATAAACAAGAGCTAAATCATATTGTATGGAGATACTATAAACTAACTTAGAGACATACCAGTCGAGTGATAGAGAATAGCAAAATGCAAAGAGATAGAGCAGCAACAGCAGTATGCAGAATAAGAGAGCAGCAGAGGACAATAGTGTGCAGAATGAGAGAGTAGCAGTAGAGATTACTCAGTCCTGGCTTTAAGCCGACTGAGTAGTCAGTAATAGATGCAAAGAGCAAGAAGAGTTGTATATGAAAAACACAGAAAGTTCAGAGCAATGTTCTCAGTGTTTTGTGTGTGAGATCAGTGTGAGTGTCAGTCAAGAGTGTGTGAGATCAGTCAGTGTGAATCTATGTGTGTTTGCAAAGAGGAAAAACAGCTTTTTATATAGTTTGAAAAATGAGTAGTACATGGTAAAATTATGGAAGTAACAATCAATCAATACCAATCAAGATAACTGGACTCCTTTAATTAAGGAGTCTAGTTCAAACGGTATAGTAGAGGCAAAATAAGGAAAAGAAATCAGTTCATAAGACAGATTCTATTAATTTAGGACAGAGAAATCACATAGTACATAATAAAAGCCAAATACATAGTGCCTAATTAAGGAAAGTTGACTAACATTGTATTTATAAAGTAAAACTAGGGTATCAATTTGAAAATCAATTGAGGGGATCTCGGATTCAATTGCAATCACAGGGAATCCAAGATACTTAAGGAAAGCAATCACATGAATATGGAAAGAATTCAAAATTAGTGCAGAATTACAGAGCGAATACACAAGATCATCTATTCACGGAAAACATCACAGGTCTTGGGATTTTTACACAAAAAGGCAGTATAAAATCAATAGGTAAACAATCAATAAGGTCTCAAATCACAAGGAATCCAGGGTTCAAAAATAATAATAAGTCAGGAACCCTAACAAGCTGAAACCACAGAGAATCGAGGATTCAAATAGGAGCAACAGTGATGAATCGAATAAGTCACAGGCAAGAGGTCAGAAACCCTAGTAGTAAAACATGTGAAATTAATGACTCTCATGAACTCAGTAATAACTAAAGGAAATAAAAAGGGAAACATGATACGAGCAGAGATTAGAAACTCTAATGAACAAAACATAGTACAGTCAAAGAAAACTTTGAGCATTCATGGGAAACAAGTATACCATAATAGTCAAGGCAACAAGGAATCACAAAATGCTCGTATGAACATAGTATAGGTAGATAAATCGAAAGAAGAACTGTTTTGAAAATGGGTCGAGGAACCCTAGTTTTGAAGTTGTTAAAAACGAGATTTTCCGGAGAAAACAATAGAGAAACTTCATAATATTTTAAATGTAAAACGGATCTTAAAAGAAAAAGCCAAGATACAGAAGATTAGGGTTTCGTGGAACCCAGAAAAGAGGGAAAACCTCAGAGATGGCATGATTTAGGCTAGAGATACTGCAACACTTACTCAAACGGCAGGGGAAAGGCCAGAAAATGGCATGAGGCCCAAAGGAGGTGTGAACAGCTCCAGGCTCGTCTGAAGAACTCAGGGTATCACTGAGTAGGTGAGAGACATGTAGATGTCCAGGCGATGATAGAGAATCAAGGTTCCGATGAGAATCCACCGGAGAAAATGACCAGAACCCCATCGGAGAAGATGAAGCCCAAGAGACTTCTAGAGAGTTGTAGAGATAGAGAGAGACAGATAGATAGAGAGAGGAACCGTCTCGAAGGAAAATGAGACGGGGGGTGGGGGGTGGGGGGGTTAGGTGAGTTTAATTATGGTAAGGGGCATCTGGGTTGTTGATCTAATTTGATCAACGACTTAGATTAATTCGGAACTGGGTCGGGTATGGGGTTGGTTTGGGCTGGGTCATTTATGGGTTACAGATGGGTTTGGGCTGGGTATAACTTAGGCTAGATTTTAAATAAGAAATTGGCTATTTGTTAAATACCCATTAAAAATAAATAGATAGATAATTAATAAAAAAATAGCTAATAATTAGATAAAATGAAATTAAGGCTAAATAAGTGAAATTAATGTAATTAACTAGTATTTAAAATATAAGATAACTAATTACTGAATTAAAATAGCATAAAATGTACAATTAGGCTATAATTGCAAAGTCATTGTAATTATAGCCAAATAATGCCAAATTGCCTAATTTGTGAAATAATAAAATCCCAATAGGATTAAACATAAGGTATAAATGACCTATTGAGTAAGAAAAATGATTTGAAATTGTTTGTAACATCACTCATGCATAATTATGAATAATTATGGAACATAAAAATGTTAAATAAATAGGAAAACGATTTGATAAAAATACGGAAAATTATGGAAAAATATCGATTACTGCAAAGAGTGATTTTGAAAGCTTATATGCAAGTTTAAAAATAATTTGAGGAAAAATTGGGTATCAACAGCTGCCCCTCTTTACCCGGGAAGGATGAAAGAGTTGTCGGGTAAAGATACGATGGCCAATTTTGACCGAGAAGAGATAGTATGAAAGATTTAGGCCGCACCCTGGTTTCTGAGTTGCCTACATATCCCTGGTTTTACAGGAATCATGCCGTATGTAGTTCCGGAATTACCGGTGACGTTTTACAAGAACGGACGCAAGGTGCGAGGTAAGGTAAAATAGGAAGGCCTTACGGGATCGTTTGGGGTCCACCACCATGATGCCTTTGAATAATGATATGCAAATTGAATAAAGAGATCCTCGGGCCATGGAATGATGTTCTCGGGCCATGAAGATGGTGCCTCTGAACGATGACGTCCTTGGACAAGTTGGCGATATTTCAGCGCATGAAAAATGCAGTAGCATGATGCTAACAGGACAGAGCTTAGTCTTGCGAAATTTAGAAAGGGAAGAGCTTAGCCCGAAAGGAAGCAAAAGTAAGTAACGGCATGAAAAATGGTTGCTTTGAAAATGAGAGGTAGCATGGAACCACGGAAGGCAGAATGGTAGCCTTATGCAATGCAGGAAATGAAAATGCAGAGAGGGAGGTAGCGTAGAACCTCGAAAGGCAGAACAGTAGCCTTATGCAATGCAGGAAATAAAAATGCAGAGGGAGGTAGCGTAGAACCTCGAAAGGCAGAACAGTAGCCTTATGCAATGCAGGAAATAAAAATGCAGAGGGAGGTAGCGTAGAACCTCGGAAGGAAAAATGGTATCCTTATGCAATGCAGGAATAAAAATGCAGAGGGAGGTAGCGTGGAACCTCGGAAGGCAGAACAGTAGCCCTATGCAATGCAGGAAATAAAAATGCAGAGAGAGGTAGCGTAGAACCTCGGAAGGCAGAACAGTAGCCTTATGCAATGTAGGAGATAAAATGTGGGGAGAGGTAGCGTAGAACCTCGGAAGGCAGAACAGTAGCCTTATGCAATGCAGGAAATGAAAATGCAAAGGGGGAGGTAGCGTGGAACCTCGGAAGGCAGAATAGTAGCCTTATGCAATGTAGGAAATAAAAATGCAGAGGGAGGTAGCGTGGAACCTCGGAAGGCAGAACAGTAGCCTTACGCAATGTAGGAAATGAAAATGCAAAGCGAGGTAGCATAGAACCTTGGAAGGCAGAACAGTAGCCTTATGCAATGCAGGAAATAAAAATGCAAAGGGAGGTAGCGTAGAACCTCGGAAGGCAGAATAGTAGCCTTATGCAATGCAGGGAATAAAATGTAAGGGGAGGTAGCGTGGAACCTCGGAAGGCAGAACAGTAGCCTTATGCAATGCAGGAAATAAAAATGCAGAGAGAGGTAGCGTAGAACCTCGGAAGGCAGAACAGTAGCGTTATACAATGCAGGAGATAAAATGCAGGGAGAGGTAGCGTAGAACCTCGAAAGGCAGAACAGTAGCCTTATGCAATACAGGAAATAAAAATGCAGAGGGAGGTAGCGTGGAACCTCGGAAGGTAAAATAGTAGCCTTATGCAGGGCATAAAATGACAGTAAGAGTTCTTAGCTGGCGATGAACTGCGACGATACGATTGTTGCGAATGAAGCTTTGTTTTGCGATGATAATAAGCGTCAGCATGTGCGACGAGTTTGAGAGCGTGTCTTTGAGAGATATACGTCCTGCGGGGGATAATAATATGTTTAGGGCTTTCGCCATCTTCGTGCCTACATCCAAACAAAGATCGTGAGTTCTGTAAAGGGGGAAAGGTCAGTTCGTATTCCCGCTGGCTTTACTTGGCTCGCTCGTTTGGATCATGATATATCATTGGGGTAGCGTTTGCTAAACAAGCTGTTCCAAAAATAGATATGCATGATTTTGAAAAGATATAATATGAGCATATAATTTAAAATATTTTTAGGTGAACCGACGACTGTGACGCGGTTCGAGACATTGCAACTTTTCCTGCCACGAAATTTTGAGGGTCCTCCTCAAAATTCTGCCCCGGTTTGATGGGTGAATACTTCTGGCGGTTGCTTGTGCAGCGATTGGCTGAACTTGCTTCAGAATTTTGGGGATGCTCCGCGAAATTCTGCCCTAGTTTCCATTAGTGGGGGGAAATGAGATTTTTATTAAATTGTGACCGAACCCATAGGGCTGCCTACGTATTCCCTCTTAAACGGGAATCAGGTCAGGCGTAGTTCAATATACAACATTGAGGAAAGCATAAAGGGTTACACATAGTAGCGCTTGACTGCATTCGAGTTGATTGGTTTTGGCCAAATTTCTCTGTCCATTTCTGCGAGTATTAGTGCTTCTCCTGCTAGCACTCTATGAACCATGTACGGACCCTGCCAGTTGGGAGAAAATTTCCCTTTGGCCTCATCCTGATGTGGGAAGATTTTCTTTAACATCCGCTGCCCCAGTGTGAATCGTCTCGGCTTGACTCTCTTGTTGAAGGCTCTAGTCATCCTGTTCTGATATAATTGGCCATGACAGACTGCGTTCATTATCTTTCTGTCTATGAGGGCTAGTTGTTCAAAACGGCTCCTCACCCATTCTGCGTCGTTGAGCTCAGCTTCTTGTATGATTCTCAGATATGGAATCTCAACCTCGGCAAAAATAACAACCTTTGTACCGTAAACCAACATGTAAGGAGTTGCCCCAGTTGACGTGCGGACTGTGGTGCGATACCCCAACAAAGAAAATGCTAATTTCTCATGCCATTTATTATGCTTCTCTATCATTTTCCTCAGTATTTTCTTGATGTTTTTGTTGACAGCCTCAACGGCTCCATTCATCTGGGGTCTGTATGATGTGGAGTTCTTGTGTTTGATTTTGAATGTTTCACACATGGCTTTCATCAAGTCACTGTTGAGATTAGATCCATTATCGGTGATGACTGATTCTGGAACTTCGAACTGACAAACAATGCGGCCGCGGACGAAATCGGCCACGACTTTCTTAGTAACTGCTTTGTAGGATGCTTCTTCGACCCATTTGGTGAAATAATCAATGGAAACCAGAATGAACCTGTGTCCGTTAGAGGCGGCAGGATCGATTGGTCCAATAACGTCCATGCCCCAGGCGGTGAGTGGCCATGGTGAACTTGTTGCATTAATCTCACTCGGAGGTACCTTTATCATATACCCATGTATCTGACATCGGTGGCACTTTCGGACATACTGGATGCAGTCCGTCTCCATGGTCATCCAGAAATAACCGGCTCGAAGTATCTTCTTTTCCAAAACAAAACCGTTCATATGTGGGCCGCACGTCCCAGCGTGAATTTCCTCCAATAGTTTTGATGCTTCCTTTGCGTCAACACACCTTAATAGCCCCAGATCGGGAGTCCTCCTATACAGTATTCCTTCGCTGTGAAAGAAGTTGTCAGATAATCTCTGAAGTGTGCGTTTCTGAGTGGTATTTGCAAGCTCTGGGTATTCTCTTTTTGCCAAGTACTCTTTGATATCACGAAACCAAGGATTTCCGTCTGCTTCTTCTTCAACATGGGCACAGTAAGCTGGATGATTGTGGATTTTTACTGGAATAGGATCAATGAAATTCTTATCTGGATGCTGGATCATGGATGACAGAGTAGCCAAAGCATCAACGAACTCATTCTGGATTTTGGGGACATGCCGAAATTCTACCTTTGTGAATCTCTTTCTCAACTCCTGTACATGATGTAGATATGGAAATATTTTGGAATTCTTGGTTGCCCATTCTCCTTGGAGCTGGTGTACCAGTAAGTCTGAGTCACCAATCACTAACAACTCTTGGACGTTCATGTCGATGGCCATGTTGAGCTCTAAGATGCAAGCCTCATATTCAGTCATGTTGTTGGTGCAGGGGAACCTGAGTTTGGCGGATACCAGATAATGCTGACCGGTTTCTGATATCAGGACTGCTCCAATACCAACCCTTTTGAAGTTTGCTGCTCCATCAAAGAACATCCTCCAACCGTCGTAGGATTCTGCAATGTCTTCTCCTACGAATGATACCTCTTCATCGGGAAAATACGTTTTCAATGGTTCGTATTCTCCGTCCACAGGATTTTCAGCAAGATTATCTGCTAATGCCCGTCCTTTGACAACCCTTTGAGTTATGTAAATAATGTCGAACTCGCTCAGCAGGATTTGCCACTTGGCTAGCTTGCCAGTGGGCATGGGCTTCTAAAAGATGTAATTTAGTGGATCCATCCTGGATATGAGGTATGTGGTGTAGGCACAGAAGTAATGCCTTAGCTTCTGGGCGACCCAAGTCAAAGCACAACAGGTGCGCTCTAATAAAGAATACCGGGCCTCATACGGAGTGAACTTCTTACTGAGGTAGTAGATTGCTTACTCCTTTCTTCCTGTTTCATCATGTTGCCCAAGAACGCAACCGAAAGCTCCGTCTAACACTGCAAGGTAGAGTAACAGAGGTCTGCCTGGCTCAGGTGGTACCAGGACTGGTGGTGTTGAGAGGTACTCCTTGATTCTGTCGAAGGCCTTTTGACAATCTTCGGTCCACTTGGTTGCGGCATCCTTCTTTAGCATCTTGAAGATTGGTTCACAGATGACTGTGGATTGTGCTATGAATCGACTGATGTAATTAAGTCTCCCCAGGAAACTCATAACATCCTTCTTGTTCTTCGGCGGTGGCAATTCCTGAATGGCCTTGACTTTGGATAGATCCAATTCTATTCCCCAGCGGCTTACAATTAACACCAGTAATTTCCCAGCAGGAACCCCGAATGCACACTTCGCAGGGTTCAGTTTCAGATTGTATTTTCTTAACCTGTTGAAGAACTTCCTAAAATCTTCCATGTGATTAGCAACTTTCTTTGATTTGATAATGACGTCGTCCACATACACCTCAATCTCTTTGTGAATCATGTCATGGAATATAGTAGTCATAGCCCTCATGTAGGTGGCCCCTGCATTCTTCAGGCCGAATGGCATCATCTTGTAACAGTATACTCCCCATGGCGTAATGAACGCCATTTTCTCAGCATCCTCTTCGTCCATACAATTTGATGATAATCAGCGAAGCAATCTACGAATGACTGTAACTCATGTTTGGCGCAGTTGTCAATCAGAATATGTATATTTGGCAAGGGGAAGTCGTCTTTCGAACTGGCCTGGTTGAGATCCCTATAGTCGACACAGATTCTGACCTTCCCGTCTTTCTTCGGCACAGGTACAATGTTAGATAACCATGTCGGGTACTCAACTACCTGGAGAACTTTGGCGTTGATCTGCTTGGTAACTTCTTCTTTGATTTTCAAATTCATGTCGGGTTTGAACTTTCTGAGCTTTTGCTTTACCAGTGGACACATCGGATTGGTTGGCAGTTTGTGAGCCACAATGGACGTACTTAGACCAGTCATGTCATCATACGACCAGGCGAATATGTCCTCATATTCCCTTAGAAACTCTGTATACTCTTTATTTTCTGAGGGCGACAAATGAATACTGATCCGTGTTTCCTTAACGTTCTCTGAATCCCCCAGATTGATAATTTCAGTCTCGTCCAGGTTGGACTTAGGTCTGTTCTCGAAGTTCTCAATTTTCTTGATGATCTCGTCGGGTATATCATCTTCCTATGAATCAATGTCCGTTTGATGCGTTGTCTCATTGCACGTCACAACCATCGGTTCATCAAGATAAGTAATAGTAATGTTGTACTTGATAAAGTAATGGGAGAAAACAATAGCAAATAAATATGAGATTCATAAGGAGATTGGAAATGCTTTGATAAAACGAATAATTGTTTTGAACATTGAAGATCTTATTGAAGGAATTGAAAATGCAGAAAAGGAAAGAAATTCATTTAATAAACAGTAAATAGTGCTTGTTCATTAGCCTTGCTACCCCGAGGCTCGGCGGGCTTTGATCGTCCGGATGGACCAGTTCTTGAGACGAGCTCCTCTGCTCACTACCTGTATGGAAGGGCCTTTGGATCTTGTGCGATAGACTGATGATGCCAGAATGCACGAACTAACCTTTGGGGAGGGGAATAATAAATAAAGAAAAAACAAAAAGGTAACAAAGTCAGTGAGGATTATAAAGAATATTGCTGTAATTTAAACACGTAATGCGAAAATGTAAAACGCATCCTAAGTTGGGGAACCTCTTTGTACCCGAGGTAGGCCTAGCGACAAATTGATTTGGAGAACTTAAAATGCTAAATGCCTCATTTTATTGATAAGAAAATAGACAAATCTCAAAACGACACTAAATAAACAGGAAGTAAAAATCACTAATGGTCATTGGCCTTATTACATTGATAAAGTAAAAGAAAGACATTCCTATATACTTGGTCCCAAAAGGACCTTCCCCAGACTCGGCATTCTTGCTTCCCTCGAACAGCTTCCCCAGCTCGGGGAGTCCTAGAAGTAGGTATGTTTTGGCTAGATGTTCTTGACGAGCGTTTTGCAGATCTTCCCACCAACTTAGCAATTTTGGGCGGATGTTGGTAATCATGCCGAATCTGGGGACTTCGTGCCTCCTATTTCTGCAAAACAAAGAGGGTTAGGCCCTTACCCCCACCGGACTCAACTATTTAACATCAATAATTAGCAAAGAGAATTTAGTTCCCCAAATAAATTCACAGAACGTGAAGGCGTCCGTTTGGATTCTAGGGAAACCCAATGGACTTTGGACAAGGCTATCTTAAAGGCTATTGTGCGGACAACACATTAGCCTGGCTAGGTTTGACCATGATGCATGCAACACTACAACAAAGTAAGGTTTCTATGGGGTTTTAGACTGGTACCCTTGAGCGGACAACTCAAGGGGGGAGGGCACGGAACTGTCGACTACACCGCTGATCGACTAGTTTTACCGCAAATATGACTTTCCGAATTTAGGGGGTGGTAATATTGGAATAGCGCAACCACTCATTGTAAGTGTTGCTATAGGAGTTTTGTTTGGCACGAGTGGAATATGAATGCGGAGCATGATATGCAATAAATAGCATTTAAACAAATAGGCATGTATTTTCACGTTGAGGAAAGCGGTAAAGAAAGAAAATACAACAGTTACAATGGAAAGCGGTTACAAAGAAAACATGAAGATATGTCAGTTTTGTTTAGGCAAAATAAATACTTGCAAAAAATTAAACAGTTAATAGCATATAACGGGGAATAGGAAAAAATGTAAGCATTTAAAGGTCTAAATTCACAAAGCAACTTGTAATGGTAAAAGCCTAGGGAATATCCCCAGCAGAGTCGCCATGCTGTCGCGCCCCCATTTTTCTCGCACGGGTTAGGTACGCGGAGATCAGATTTCATGACATTCTGGATAACTCCTTAAACGAAAAGGTTTAAGGAAGAGTCGCCACCTAACGATTTTGGGTAAACGGACCTGGACTCGTGATTCGACGGTCCCGGACCTGTGATTCAACGGACCCGGACCCGTGATTCGACGGACCCGGACCCGTGATTCGAGGCCTCTTGGCCTCCCTCTCAACTCGCTCCTGGCGGGGAACTGACTCAATCTCCCTGGCTATGTCAACTACCTCCTCAAAAGAAGCGCCAGATACCCTCTCCCTGGTCAGAAAAATCTGAAGTTGGTAAGTGAGACCATTAACAAACCTCCTAATCCTCTCTCTGTCTGTGGGAACTAGCCAAATAGCATGGCGGGCCAATCAGAGAACCTCATCGCATACTGCGTCACGGTTATGTCCTCCTGACGCAGCTGCTCGAACTCTCTGCGCAGCTCCTCTCTGCGGGACTACGGTACATACTTCTCCAAGAATAGAATGGAGAAATGGTGCCACGTAAGGGGCGCTGCATTAGCTGGTCTACGCCTCTCATAGGCCTCCCACCAAGAAAGTGCAGCTCCAGAAAACTGGAAGGTAGTAAATGGGACCCCGCTGGCCTCTAATATCCCTGTTGTGCGTAGTATCCTCTAACACTTGTCCAAGAAGGCCTGGGCGTCATCGCCCTCAGTACCACTACAAGTCGGGGGCTGGAGTCTGCTGAATCTCACCAGCCTACGTTGCTCATCATCTGCCTAAGTTGGGACCATATAATCCTGCACCGGGGCAATCGGCTCTACTGGAGCTGCCCCAGGTGTCTGCAGCCCCTGGGTAACCTACTCAGGTGTCCGGGCAGCTGGAGTCTGAGTGCCTCCCCCGGCCTGAGAAGTAGCAGCAGTAGACATAGCGACGTCATGTGCCAGACTGGTGCACATCGTCAAAATCTGGGCTAGGGTCTCCTGAAGACCCGGAATCACAATGGGCACTGCTGGTGCCTGAACCTGTCCCGCTGGGATCTCAGCTGCGGGGACCTGATCCTGAGCAATGAGAGGGTCCACATGTGCTGCCCCGGCTGCATAGCCGGCTACGCCCCTCCCTCTGCCACGGCCTCGACCTCTGGCTGGTCCTGCTGGTGTCTGATCACCATGATCGGTAGCACGAGTCCTCACCATCTGTGAGAGAATGAAAACAACAGAAGTTTAGTTCCAAAATTCAACGGAGTCGCACGACAGAATTCAAGATGTGGAATTTTCCTAAGGGTTTTGTAGCCTCTCAAAGATAAGTACAGACGTCTCCGTACCGATCCGCAAGACTCTACTGAACCTGCTCATGACTGGTGAGACCTATTCAACCTAGGGCTCTGATACCAACTTGTCATGACCCAATTCCGGAGTCGTGATGGCGCATGTCGTGGAACCAGGAAAGCCAGCCATTTCCATCTAAGTTAAATTCAATTACCAGAAAAATATCATTTTTAACAAGTCTGCGGATAATAGTAATAACAATTCTGAAGTTTGAAGAAATATATGAAAAACCGCAATCTAAATTCTACAACCCTGGATCCAGTGTCACTCAGTCATGAGCTACTATAACATAAAGTAAGGAAAAGAGGAATGGACAACATAGTCTCGAAAATACATAACAACAAGTAGAGTAAGAGAGAGATGACGAGATCACGGTCGCCAGTTTCTACCTCGACAACTCTGATGGAAACTCTGACAGCTACTCAACGACCAGAGCCGGGTCCCAATGTACCTGGATCTGCACACAAGGTGCAGGGGTAACGTGAGTACACCAACTCAAAAGTAACGAACCCAAACTATGGGCTGAGAGGTAGTGACAGACTAAACCTCCGATATTTACAAATAACAGTGTATAAAAATTGGACATGATAGTAACATAACTGATGATAAACAGAATGCACCAAATATGTCAGTACGATCTACATGCCAGCATATGTTCACAAGAAACCAGAAATGGTAAGTACATAGTATCCCAAACTCTCACACGGAAGTCCACTCATTACTGGAATTGGCCCTCAGGCCCAGGGAAAGTCCATCTCGGATTATACATAAATACAAATGACGTGGTCACTCGTACTGAGGAAAAGGCCAGTCCGGCCCCACGGAGAAGATCCATCTCCGAAATATATCACTCGGACAAGATCCATGCCCAGGGATGATCCATCCCTTAATATATATCAATAACTTCGAACAAGGTCCATGTCCAAGGAAGATCCATCCCTCAATATTTGTGTGCTCACTGGGGGTGTAAAGACTTCGAAGGGGCTCCTGTAATCCCAAGCGTTATATCAAGCCAACGAAGGCATGATTCGAGGATCGATGCGGTGTGTAGTCCGATCTCATAATTGTCTCCATATCCGGCTCTCGGCCTCACTCAATCAATACTTTCGAGCCTCACTCTCAAGGCTCACAGGTATAAGAACCAGCCCATAACAATGATAACATGTATGTAATCTAGCAAAATACTAAGACTGCGGCATTAAACATATGCTATAACAGGACTGAGTACATAGAAGCAATTAGTTACAAATAGAGACAGCAATACCTGACCACTCGGGTCTGAACATATTGGGCGTGAAGCCCTATCATTTATACTTGACATGATTTCTAATAGGTTCAAGGTAATTACAACCTTCACAGTACAAGTTTTTTGCCCGAAATAGCCATTAGGCAGTGCCATGGGTCATGAGCCATGCCACAAACATTCGGTGTAAGCCCGCACGCCCGTCACTTGGCATGTGCGTCACCTTAATTAACATCATATACCAGGAAATTTGGGGTTTCGAACCCTCAGTTCCAAGTTTGGAAACGTTACTTACCTCAAAACTGGCTAAAATACTACTCCGCAGTGCCCTTGCCTCTAATTTCGACCTCCGCGTGCTCCAAATCTACCAAAAATCAAATTTATACCATCATAATATGCCAAGGAATGAAACCCAGTCAAAATTTATCAAAAGTACTCAAAAATCCCGAAATTGGCCAAACCCAACCCCCAGGCCCACGTCTTGGAACTCGATAAAATTTACACCAAAATGATCCCCATCCTCTCATGAGTCTGTACATATAAAGAACGCTGAAATTGGAGTCCAAATGACCCCTCAAATCACCCCTAGAAGGTCCCTTAAACTCAAGCCCTAGTTCTTCATTTTTCCACTGATTTCCCCCAATTAAACACTACTAATTAGGTCTCAATCACATATAATCTAGTTATGGAGTCCAAAACCTTACCTCAATGAAGAACAATCATTTTCCTCTTCAAAAACCTTCCAAAAGCTCGGAACCCGCAATAACAATGGTGAAAAGAAGGCTAAAAATCGCTAAGTCCTCTTTTATACTTCTGCCCAGGCTTTTCGCACCTGCTGCCCTTTTCCTCGAACCTGCGCTCAAGACTACCACACATGTGCATTCTCATTAAATGGGCCAAATCCCGCACCTGCGACCTCGCATGTGCGGTCCAGTGTCTGCATCTACGACTTTCCCTGGGCTGACCAAATTCCGCATCTGCAGAGCCTTTTCCACTCCTGCGAGCCCGCACCTGCGGTTCCCCATCCGCAGGTGCGTTTACACCAGAAAAATCACATCAACAACTGATGCTGCACATTTCAAGACAAAAAATTCTCGTTAACCATCTGAAATCAATCCCGAGCCCTTCGGGACCCCAACCAAACATACCAACACATCATAATTGGTCATCCGAACTTATTCGCATCCTCGGAACACCCAAAATAACATCAAAACACCAAAATCACATCAAATTCAAGCCTATGAACTTCGAAATTCCTAAATTCCACCAATGATGCCGCAATTATCCAAAACACCTCTGATTGACCTGAAATTTTGCACACATATCCAAAATGACATTACGAACCTGTTCCAACCATCGGA
The DNA here is from genome assembly GCA_005239495.1 of Nicotiana undulata. Taxonomy (NCBI): domain Eukaryota; kingdom Viridiplantae; phylum Streptophyta; class Magnoliopsida; order Solanales; family Solanaceae; genus Nicotiana; species Nicotiana undulata. The sequence goes on along the minus strand of ML281969.1, from coordinate 857 downwards.
ATTTCATTCCAACCCCGATAGCCTATTTTCCACTCTCGACCGAAAATCACCAAAAACTAACTTTTGCCAATTCAAGCTTAATTCTACACCGGACATCGCAAAAATATTCCGAACACACTCCTAAGTCTCAAATCACCTAACGAAGCTGTACGGGCCATAAAATCCGATTCCGAGATCATTTACCAATAAGTCAACTCCCAGTTGACTTTTTCAACCATAAAGCTATTTTTTAGAGACTAAGTGTTTCAATTATCACTACAACCATTCCGAACCCGAGCTAACTGACTCCAACACACCCTAAACAGTATAACCAATGCATGATAATGCAAAAACAGTAATAATAATGCAAATTCTATGGGCCGGCCGGCCGGGTCGTTACAGTAAAGCACGAAGGGTGATGTCGTGTATGATATTGTGAGAGAGTGTAAAAGAACGAAGGGTGATGTCGTGCCATACTATGAAATTAAATGCACGAAGGGTGATGCCGTGTCGTTTCTATTTATTTATTGTGAGGATGAGAGTAAAAGCACGAAGGGTGATGCCGTGCATTTCTATTTATTATTTGGTGAGGATGAGGGTAAAAGCACGAAGGGTGATGTTGTGCACTTGTTTTCGAGTTATTGTTTCTGTTGTTTAAATTTATATCTAATTTGTTGCTTTACTTCGTTATTTCCATTATTTGATATTTCCTCCCCTTAACATCTTCTCCTTTCTTTTGTGCTTAGCTGCTTATTTCTTGTTATTATTATCGTCTCCGTATATTATTAAACTGCACAGTTTTATGCGGTTGTCGTGTCTTAGCCTCGTCACTACTTCGCCGAGGTTAGACTCGACACTTACTCAGTACATGGGGTCGG